>CM060282.1:6356761-6527776 GCA_030684275.1 Acipenser oxyrinchus oxyrinchus
GGAGTCCACTGGCGACATGACGGCTTTTGTCGACCAGTGGGCTCTGGGTGGCGTGCTCTGTACCACCCCCCCCTTTGTTTTGAATTTTTAATTTACTGGGTTAGTTAATGGCCGGTTTTTGTTGGCACCCCCTTTTGATTAGGGGGTGCCAAACTGAATTTTTTCACCGGCTGCCCTTGGGCAGCTGGTGCGCCGGCTGCCAATAGGCAGCCGGCGCAGAATGTTACTGGCTTTTAAATAGGCTGCACCCTTGAGCAAGGTACTTTACCTAGATTGCTCCAGTAAAAACCCAACTGCATAAATGGGTAATTGTATGTAAAAATAATGTGTTATCTTGCTTTTGTCGACCAGTGGGCTCTGGGGGGCGTGCTCTGCACCACCCCCCCCTTTGTTTTGAACATTTAATTTACGGAACCCCCCCTCCCCCCCAAAAAAAATACCCACTGGGTTAGTTAATGGCCGGTTTTTGTTGGCACCCCCTTTTGATTAGGGGGTACCAAACTGAATCTTTTCACCGGCTGCCTTTGGGCAGCTGGTGCGCCGGCTGCCAATAGGCAGCCGGCGCAGTTTCTTACCGACCTTTTAAATAGGCTGCACCCTTGAGCAAGGTACTTTACCTAGATTGCTCCAGTAAAAACCCAACTGCATAAATGGGTAATTGTATGTAAAAATAATGTATTATCTTGCTTTTGTCGACCAGTGGGCTCTGGGTGGCGTGCTCTGTACCACCCCCCCCCTTTGTTTTGACCGTTTAATTTACTGAGAAAAAACCGGGTTAGTTAATTGGCCGGTTTTTGTTGGCACCCCCTTTTGATTAGGGGGTGCCAAACTGAATCTTTTCACCGGCTGCCTTTGGGCAGCTGGTGCGCCGGCTGCCAATAGGCAGCGGCGCAGTTTGTTTACCGACCTTTTAAATAGGCTGCACCCTTGAGCAAGAGCAGACGTGTGTGTGGAGAGCTCCTGCTCTAAGTGAATCAAACAGTGTTTTACGCTTTTTATTTTCCAAATCTTTTTACTTTATTTTATTAATAAAGCAGCAGGGCACCTTTTTTGTTAATAAAACCTTTTATTTAGTGTTTTAAAACACTCTTTTTTCTTTTGTTTCTCCTACACTTGCATTGTTTGCAAGTGTAGGAGGGCAGCCATTTTGGCTTGGTTTTTCCTTTGTTTTTTCTTTTAATTTTTTACTTCATTAAACTAGTTTCATTTCTTTGCTTTTTAATTTTTTATTAAAGAGCACTTTCTTTAGTTTATTTTAAAATTATTTTAAATCAATACACTGTTTTAGTTTTTGTTTTAAAAATCATTTTGTTTTAAATCCCCTGCTTCTGCCTTGTGCAGAGTGGGGGGAAGGGCAGGCAGGGAGCACAGGCCGTGTGCTCCTTTGTTTGCCCTTTGTTTGATTTTTTGATTTTCTTTTTAGTTTAAAACTATTTTTTAGTTTTAAACTTTGAATTATTTTTGAATTATTCTTTTACCCCTGCACTATTGGAATGCAGGGGGTGTGAACTTGTGTTTATTTATTTATTTATTAATAAATAAAAACGCTTGTTTGTATTAAAAAAAAAAAAAAACCTTTTGTGTTTTTGATTGTTTTATTTTTATTTTTGTTGTTTTAAAAATAAATAAATCATTTTTGTTTGTTTGTTTTATTTTTAATTTTACTACTCCTGCACAGGGGTGGTTATTTTTTGTTTTTTATTATTAAAAATAAACTAATTTTTGTTTTGTTTTGTTAAACCCTTTGTGTTCTGTGTGCCCCTGCACTTTTGGAGTGCAGGGGTGTGCAATTTGTGTTTGTTTTATTTTGAATTATTTTTTTGTTTGTTTTCAAATAAATAAATAAAAAAAATAATAAATAAATAATGAGTGGACAAGCTCCACAGGCCCCGAAAAAGTGGGCACAGGTGGCTGCAGGGGAGGCTGCAGCCCCTTTCAAAAACATTACCAGGAGGCACGGGGTCAGGTGCCTCCTGAAGGACTCCCTCTCGATTGAGGGTTTTGTCAAGGCCATGGCCAAGGTGGTGGGGCCATCGGCCATCGTGGCGGCCTCCAAGATGTACGGCAAAGCCGTCTTCTTCTTAAAATCGGAGGCCGCCGCGAATACGGCAATCGAGAGGGGTCTCGCGGTGGCGGGGATCTTCATCCCCGTCGAACCCTTCGGAGGGCCTGGGCAGCAGGGTCGTCCTATCAAGCGTCCCACCTTTTTTGAAGGGCGACCTGCTCAGGCCCCATCTTGCAAGCCCTGGGGAGATTAAGACATCCATCCACCCCTCCCCTGGGCTGCAAAGACCAGTCCCTCCGCCACATTCTATCTTTCCGCCGCCAGGTGACCATCCACCTGGCGGGTTGGGAAGTGGCGGAGGGTAGTTTTGTGGTCCCCTTCGAGGGGACCAACTACGTTGTTTTTTATTCCTCGGAGGAGGTGCTGTGTTATCACTGCAAGGAGCTGGGGCACCAGAAGAGGAGGTGCCCCAAGCTCCAGCAAGGCGCAAAGCCACCCGCGCCAGCACCGCACCCCTCCGAGTCCACCTCACCCCTGGGGCCTTCCAAGAAACCCACAGAGGGGGGCAAAAAAGCACCCGCCCCCCTTCGAATAACATCCGGGGGGGGAAAGGGAGAGAAGGCCCCCGAGGCGGCCGGACCCTCCGCGCCTCCCGAAAGCGCGCGGGGGGAGAAGGCTGCCGAATGGACCGTGGTCGCCCGCCGCAATAAGAAGGCAGTGGCCAGGTCCACCGGGGAGGCCAAGCAGGGGGCGATGAAGCCCGCCGCCGCACCATCTGGCGGTGGGTCAGGGGGAGGCCCTGAAAAAGGGACTCCCTCGACGGCACCCCCCGCGAGGCAGGGCGGCAAAGCCGCCCGCAAAACCAAGCACCTCATCCCCACGGAGGGTGAGGAGAGAGGCGCTGCCGGAGGCGAGCTCCCCGTCGCCGTGACAGGGCAGGGGCAGCCTCCGGGGAAGAGGAAGGCGCAGCGCGCCTTCCCGTGTGCGCAAGTGCACACGTCCCGGCCTCTTGGTGAGGGTCCCGGGCGAAGAAGGCCCCCAAAACCAAGCGACCGCCTCGGCGTCCCCTCTACCGGCAATGAGGGCTCCGGTCCTCGTAAATGCCACAGAGGGGAGAAGGATCCATCCCGAGGCGGTCCGGGGCTCCGCAGAAAGCGGAGCCCATGGAAGAGGCCCCGCCGAGAGGCAAATGGGGAGGGAGGAACCCGAGAGGGCAGGGAGAGCCCTTGGGTAGATCCCCTCCCGTCACTACAGAGACCTCGGAAACCGGCCCCGACTCTACCATCGAGGGGCCGGCCGCAGGAGGTCGCTGAGGGGCGCAGGAGGGCCCCTGAAAGAACACCTGCCTCGGGCACCGCCTTCCTCCGACAGCGACACGGGTCCTGAAACCTGTGTTGCTGAGGAGGGGCGGGAACCAACTCGAGGCAGAAGCGGGCTCCAGCGAATAAAGCGGAGCCCATGCAGGCGACCTCGGTGAAGGGCGGAGGGGAGGAAGAACAGCCACTGCCAGAAAAGAGCTGCCTCGGGCTTCGAGGCAGGCATGGCTCCGCGATATCGCGGAGCCCATGCAGCGACACCGGTGAAGGGCGGGAGGGAGGAAGAACTCCCCTCCCAGAAAAGAGCTGCCTCTGGCTCCCGTCTCCGGGGAGGAGGCGGACTCGGCCCGAGGCTGGCGTGGGCTCCGCGGACAATGCGGAGCCCATGCAGGCGACCCGGCCGAGGGGCGGAGGGAGAAGAGCCCCCACCCAGAAAAGAGCTGCCTCAGGCTTCCCTCTCTTGCGGCGGCGGGGTTCCGGCCCTCGTGCTGCAGCGGAGGGACGAGAAAACACCCCTGAGGCAGGCGTGGGCTCTGCGGAGCCAGCGCACAATGGTCTCCGGGCGCAGAGGGAGGGAAGAACCAGAGAGGGCAGAAGGTGGTGCCCTCGAGGTAGATCCCCTCCCGAAGTGCAGCGGGCCAAGTTCCAGTCACCGAGGGGCTCGGGAGGAGCCCCGGAAGAACAACCGCCTCGGGCTTCCCTTTCGGCGGCGGCGAGGGCTCCGGCCCTTGCGCGGCCGTCGAGAAAGCGTCGCCCGGCGGTCCCGGTGACTGATGCGGAGGAGGGAAGGACCCGAAAGGGTGTATCCCCTTTCTCTAGGGAGGAGGAAGGACCGAGAGGGTGGATCCCCTTCCTTCGAGGAAAGAAGGGCGGGCCTGAGACCGTGCCTCGGACCTCAAGGAGGGACCCAGGCGGGGACCAAACCATCGGGCTCGGCGGTGTGCGCCGGCGCCCGTCTGCACCCCAAAGTCCAGGGTGCAGGCGGTCCCCGAGGTCCCTCCGCCCGGTCTCTCCCGCCCGCGTCCCGGGGTGGGGCGCAGGGAGGACGGTGAAGCTCAAAATAAGGCGCAGCAGCTCACCCTGCGTGAGTGCGTTGTGCTTTACCATCGCGAGGCGATGGAGAGCTGAGGAGAGGGAGGAGGATACCGAGTCCACGGGCAGCGTGGGCTCGGAGGTTCCGTCCGTCTCTCTCCCAGACATCCCTGTGGTGGAGCTCCACGAATTCTTGGAGGCCACTGTCCACCGCAGGGACAAGGTAATGCTGGCCCTGGACAAATGGGGGACTTCCAGAGGATCTTACAGTCTGTGAGGTCCTTCCTCAGGGCCAGCCACGCCAGTAAAACTTCGGGCTCGAGCGTGCACATTCGGGCCCGTAAGTTACACGACCAGTTGGTGAGCCGGGAGAACTCAGGATCTCCCGTGGCGTCGCCAACAACTCCTGACAGAAGATCATGTATCACATCGGTACTGTGAGCGTCAGCGGGTGTAGGGACCCTTTCCGCGGGGCCCAGGTAATCTCCTACCTGAAAAAGGGGTTACTCTGTGTGCTTCCTGCAGGAAACCCACACGACCCCAGAGGCGGAAGCCAACTGGCTTCTGGAGTGGGGGAGAGTGTCGTTCAGCCATCTCACCGCCACCTCTTGTGGGGTGGCGGCGCTCTTCTCGGGTCCTTTCTTCCCACGGTACTTTCGATGTGGTAGGCGTCGTGCGGGCCGTCTGTTACACCACGGATCCGGGGCGGCGACAGTATCGTTCACCTGGTGAGCGTGTGCAGCGCCGTCCGCGGGTCGGCGAGGTCCAGTTCTTTCGCCAGATGTCGACCTATATGAACAACATCAGCGCCCGGCGAGTGCGTGGTCCTCGGGGTGATTTCAACTGCACCCTCGAGGCCGCGGACAGGGTGGGGGCGAGCACTACCCTCTCGTCGGCAGCACTGAGAGAGCTGACCGCTCGGCTCTCTCTGGTCGACATCTGGCGTTGGCATCACCGGACGTCCCGCCTTCACCTTCACCAGGGTGAGGGAGGCGGGTGTCTCAGTCCCGGATCGACAGGCTCTACGTCACCAGGAGCCACGCTCACTGCGTTCGCTCCTCCGACATAAGGCGGCGCCGTTCACGGACCACAACCTGGTGGCGTGGCGGTGGCCCGGTGCCAGTCGGGCGCGCCTCCGCCTACTGGCACTTTAACAACGCCTTGTTGGAGGACGGCGCTTTGAGCAGTCGTTCGGGACTTTTGGACGGTCTGGCACGGCCGGCGATCTCGCTTCCCCGCGTGGCGTCAGTGGTGGGGCGTGGGGAAAGCGCAGATCAAGATCTTCTGTCAGGAGTACACGAGGCGCGAGCAGGCGGAGGACTCACGGATCGGCGGCTGGAAAGGAGCTGCTCGATCTGGAGAGCCGCCTGGCTCGCGAGGGCCAACTTCGAGCAGAAGCGTGCGAGGAGAAGAAGTGCACCCTGCGGGACCTGCAGCTCCAGCGGTCCGGGGGCCTACGTGCTTCGCGGATCCAGTTCGCCGGAGATGGACGCGGCTCACACTTCTTCTGGCGTTGGAGAAAAGAAGGAGACCGCAGGAACATCACCTGCCTTCTGGCGGACGGCGGCTCCCTTCTGGCGGATCGGAGGCGTGAGCGAGAGGGCCGAGCCTTTTACTCGGACCTCTTCTCTCCGGATCCCGTCGACTCCGGCAGCGTGCAGGGTTCTTTGGGGCGGGCTTCCCACGGTCGGCGAGGCGTCAGGGAAGAGTTCGAGGCCGACTGACCCTGGCGAGCTCTCTGGCGCTCTTAGTCTGATGCCCTACAACAAATCGCCGGGCATCGGCGGGCTGACCGTGGAGTTCTTCAGAAAGTTTTGGGACTTGCTGGGGCCCGCCTTTGCGCGGGTCCTGGCGGAAGCCTCTGAGACGGGGAGATGCCCCTTTCGATGAGGCGGGCGGTGATCACGCTCCTGCCCAGAAAGGGGATCTCCGCTGCCTTAGAACTGGCGCCCGGTCTCGCTGCTGTGCACGGACTACAAAATCGTGGCCAAGGCCGCCTCCCTGAGGCTCAAGTCCGTGCTGGCAGGCGTGGTCCACCCGACCAGTCCTACGGTCCCGAACGGACGATCTTCGACAACATCTTCCTGGTTGGGACCTGCTGCACTACTGCAGGAGGACCGGTCGGTCGGTCGCCTTCTTGTCTCTCGACCAAGAGAAGGCGTTCGACCGGGTGGATCACGAGTATCTCTTTGGAACCCTGCGAGCATTCGGATTCGGGCGAAGTTCGTCGGCCTCTTCGAATGCTATGCGCCTCTGCCGAGTGCCTTTTGAAGGTGAACTGGTCCCTGACCGCACCCCTCGCGTTCAGGAGAGAATGCGTCAAGGCTGCCCTCTGTCCGGACAACTGTGCGCGCTGTGCATCGAGCCCTTCCTCTGCCTCCTTCGCAGGAGGCTCACGGGGATGGCGCTCGGCGCCCGGACACGAGGTGGTCCTGTCGACTACGCCCGACGGCGTGCTCCTAGTGGCCTCCGATCCGGTCGATCTGGAGAGGATGCGGAGCTGCCAGGCGTTTACTCTGCCGCGTCCTCTGCCAGGATCAACTGGACCAAATGCTCCGGGTTGTTAGTAGGCCCCTGGCGGGTGGACTCCCTCCCTGCGCGCTCCAGCAATTCCAGTGGGCGCGGACAGCTTCAAATACCTGGGAGTCCACCTGAGCCCAGCGGAGACCTCGGTCGCAGCCAACTGGAGTGGAGTTGGAGGACAAGGTTGCTGCGAGACTGAGGTCGTGGTCGGGTCTGCTGAAAGTGCTTTCCTTCAGGGGCAGGGCTCTGGTCATCAACCAGCTGGTGGCGTCGATGCTCTGGCATCGACTCACCGTCCTGAGCCCGCCCCTGAGTTTGTGGCCAGGGTCAGAGGAAGCTGGCGGACTTCTTCTGGGCGGAAAGCACTGGGTCTCTGCGGGGTGCTGAGCCTCCCTCTGGCCGAGGGAGGACAAGGGTTGGTGTGCATCAGGACTCAGGTGCACACCTTCCGCCTCCAGACCCTGCAGAGATACCTGTCGCAGACCCGGCCCGCAGTGGTGCGCTGGCCTCCCTCCTCCTGCGCCAGCTGCACCACTTGGGCTACGACCGGCAGCTGTTCTGGCTCGACCTCCCGGGGATCCGTCTCCCGAGCTGCGGTCTTTACAGGGACCTGCTCAAGACCGGAGCATGTTCGACATCGGCCGAGGCGCGGTTCCGACCGAGGGAGAGATTCCTTCTGGAGCCCCTGCTGCACAACCCCCATCTAGGTGCGCAGGCGTTGGAATCCCCAGCGGTGCGGAGCCTGTTGATCTCGGCCCAGGTGACCAGAGTCTGGGATCTCCTGGATCACCTGCTTCGGCGTGGCTGACTCCCGAGTGGCTGGTCGCCAGAGGCGACTCGGGGACCCTCAGAGCGGCCCGCCCGGCGATCCGGGAGTGCAAAGCAGCTTTGCACCCAGACTCTGTCAGGTACCTCGAGGGGTCCTCAGGACGGGGAGCCATCGTCCCTCCCTACCCCGGCTCTCGGTCCTGCTGATAAGACCAAGGACAGGGCTCCCCTCAGCCTCCCCTCGAGAATCACCTGAGCAGGATCTCGCAGTTCTCCTCGACCCCCTTCGTTCCGTGTCGAGGAGGACCCTGTCTGTGATGGCGCTCCACACCCTCCACTTCCTCGCCCTCGTCTCCCGCCGAGACACCGCTTGGCGGGAGCCCCTCAACCCGGAGGCGAGAGTCCCCAGTGGGAGGCTCTTGTACTCCCGCTGGTCCCCAGAGGTGCTGGGGACCTGGGATGGAGGGTGCTACGGGCGCTTCAGCGTCAGGAGAGGTCCTGCGTCACTTCACCGACTTCGGACCCGCATGCCCTTTCTGCGGTCAGTCGAGTCGGTGTTCCCATTATTTCCTTTGCGCCAGGCTGCAGCCGTTCTTTTTGTTCTTGAAGAACCTCCTGCTGCAGTTCTGGCTGCATTTTCCCCACCCTTTTTATTTTTGGGCACCCTGTTCGTGGCTCCAGCAAGAAGAGACCTCCTGGTGAATCTGCTCCTGGCTCTTGGCAAACTTACCATCTACAAGACCAGGAAGCGTAAGATCACCGGGGAGGGTCTCTTTGACTCTTGAGGGCCATGTTCAGGAGCCCTCCTCCGTTCGGGTGGCGTTAGAGCACGCCCGGCGGAGTCCACTGGCGACATGGCGGCTTTTGTCGACCAGTGGGCTCTGGGTGGCGTGCTCTGTACCACCCTTTGTTTTGAACATTTAATTTAGGAAACCCCCACCCCACCCCACCACTGGGCTAGTTAACGGCCGGTTTTGTTGGCACCCCTTTTGATTAGGGGTGCCAAACTGAATCTTTTCACCGGCTGCCTTTGGGCAGCTGGTGCGCCGGCTGCCAATAGGCAGCCGGCGCAGTTGTTACCGGCTTTTAAATAGGCTGTACCCTTGAGCAAGAGCAGGCGTGTGTGAGGAGAGCTCCTGCTCAGTGTTAAAAACAGTGCTTTAAACTTTTTATTTTCAAATCTTTTTACTTTATTTTATTTCTAAAGCAGCAGGGCACCTTTTTGTTAATTAAACCTTTTATTTAGTGTTTTAAAACACTACTTTTTCTTTGTTTCTCCTACACTTGCATTGTTTGCAAGTGTAGGAGAACAGCTCATTACAGCTTGTTTTTTCATTTGTTTTTTCTTTTAATTTTTACTTCATTTAAACTAGTTTCATTTCTTTGCTTTTTAATTTTTTATTAAAGAGCACTTTCTTTAGTTTATTTTAAAATTATTTTAAAGCACTACACTGTTTTAGTTTTTGTTTTAAAAATCCTTTTGTTTTAAAATCCCCTGCTTCTGCCTTGTGCAGAGTGGGGAAAGAGCGAGCAGGGAGCACAGGCCGTGTGCTCCTTTGTTTACCCTTTGTTTGATTTTGATTTTCTTTTAAGTTTAAAACTATTTTTTAGTTTTAAACTTTGATTTATTTTGAATTTTTCTTTTACCCCTGCACTATTGGAGTGCAGGGGTGTGTCAATTGTATTTGTTTATTTATTAAATAAATAAAGAAATACGTGTGTTTGTATTAAAAAAAAAAAAACCCTTTGTGTTTTTTGTTTGTTTTATTTTTATTTTGTTGTTTTAAAAATAAATAAATAATTTTTGTTTGTTTGTTTTATTTTTAATTTCACTACTCCTGCACTATTGGAGTGCAGGGGTAGTTATTTTTCGTTTATTTAATTTATTAAAAATAAATAAATAAATAAATAAATAAAAAATAAAATAAAAACCATGAGTGGGCAAGCTCCACAGGCCCCGAAAAAGTGGGCACAGGTGGCTGCAGGGGAGGCTGCAGCCCCCTTTAAAAACATGACGAGGAGGCACGGGGTCAGGTGCCTCATCAGGGATACCCTCTCGATAGAGGCCATGGTGAAAGCCATGGCCAAGGTGGTGGGGCCAACGACCGTCGTGGCGGCCTCAAAGATGTACGGCAAGGCCGTCTTCTTTCTAAAATCTGAGGCCGCCACGCACACAGCTATCGAGAGGGTCTCGCCGTCGGGGATTATATATCCCCATAGAACCCTTGGAGGGGTTGGGCAGCAGGGTCGTCCTTTCCAACGTCCCGCCTTTCTTGAAGGACGACCTCCTGAAGCCCCATCTTCAGGCCCTAGGGGAATTAAAAACGGGTATCCACCCCATCCCCCTAGGGTGCAAAGACCAGCCCCTCCGCCACGTGCTGTCCTTCCGACGCCAGGTAATCATCCACCTGGCGGGGAGGGACACCGTGGAGGGTAGTTTTGTGGTCCCCTTTCAGGGGACCAACTACGTCATTTTTTATTCCTCGGAGGAGGTGCGGTGCTACCACTGCAAGGAGCTGGGGCACCAGAAAAGGAGGTGCCCCAAGCTCCAGCAAGGCGCAAAGCCACCCGCGCCAGCACGCGCCCCTCCGAGTCCACCTGCGCCCGGGGCCCTCCAAGAGGCCCGCAGAGGGGGCAAAAAGCACCGCCCCCTCCCAGTAACATCCGGGGAAAGGGAGAAGGCCCCGAGGTGGCGGACCCTCAGCGCCTCCCGAGCGCCGGGGAGAAGGCCGCCCGAGTGGACCGTGGTCGCCCGCCACAAAGAAGGCGGCGGCCAGGTCCACCGGGAGGCCAAGCAGAGGCGGCGAAGCCCGCCGCCGCACCATCTGGCGGCGGGTCAGGGGAGGCCCTGAAAAGGGACTCCCTCGGCGGCACCCAGCGAGGCAGGGCGGCAAAGCCGCCCGTAAAACCAAACACCTCATCCCCACAGAGGGTGAGGAGAAAGCGCTGCGGGGCGAGCTCCCGTCGCCGTGACAGGGCAGGGGCAGCCTCCGGCAGCATCAGGGGAAGAGGAAGGCGCAGCGCGCCTTCCCACGTGTGCGCAAGTGCACACGTCCCGGCCTCTTGGTGAGGGTCCCGGGGCGAAGAAGGCCCCAAAACCAAAGCGACGCCTCGGCGTCCCCTCTACCGGCAACGAGGGCTCCGGCCCTCGTAATGCCACAGAGGGGAGAAGGATCCATCCCGAGGCGGTCCGGGGCTCCAGAAGAAGCGGAGCCCATGGAAGAGCCCCGCCGAGAGGCAAATGGGGAGGGAGGAACCCGAGAGGGCAGAGGCGGAGCCCCTCGGGTAGATCCCCTCCCGTCAACTAAAGACCTCGGAAGCCGGCCCGACTCTACCATCGAGGGGCGGCCGCAGAGGAGGTCGCCGAGGGGCGCAGGAGGGGCCCCGAAAGAGCACCTGCCTCGGGCACCGCCTTCCTCCGACAGCGACACGGGTCCTGAAACCTGTGTTGCCGAGGAGGCGGCGGAACCAACTCCCGAGGCAGGCATGGGCTCCGCGGATAACGCGGAGCCCATGCAGGCGACCCCGCCGAAGGGCGGAGGGGGAAGAACAACCCCTCCCAGAAAAGAGCTGCCTCTGGCTCCCGTCTCCGGGAGGAGGCGGACTCGGCCCGAGGCTGGCGTGGGCTCCACGGACAGCGGAGCCCATGCAGGCGACCCGGCCGAGGGCGGAGGGGAGAAGAGCCCCCACCCAGAAAAAGAGCTGCCTCAGGCTTCCCTCTCTAGCGGCGGCGGGGTTCCGGCCCTCGTGCTGCAGCGGAGGGGACGAGAAACACCCCTGAGGCAGGCGTGGGCTCTGCGGAGCCCACGCCTACAATGGTCTCTGGAGCGCAGAGGGGAGGGGAAGAACCAGAGAGGGCAGAAGGTGGTGCCCTCGAGGTAGATCCCCTCCCCGAAGTGCAACGGGGCCAAGAAACCGGTCCCCGACCTAGCGTCGAGGGGCCGGTTCCAGTCACCGAGGGGGCGCGGGAGGAGCCCCCGGAAGAACAACCGCCTCGGGCTTCCCTTTCCGGCGGCGGCGAGGGCTCCGGCCCTTGCGCGGCCGTCGGGGGGGAAACATCGCCCGAGGTGGTCCCGGTGACTGATGCGGAGGGAGGGGAAGGACCCGAAAGGGTGTATCCCCTTTCTCTAGGGGAGGGAGGGGAAGGACCCGAGAGGGTGGATCCCCTTCCTTCGAGGAAAGAGGGCGGGCCTGAGACCGTGCCTCGGACCTCAAAGGAGGGACCCAGAGCGGGGACCAAACCATCTGGCTCGGCGGTGTCGCCGGCGCCCGTCTGCCCCCAAAGTCCAGGGTGCAGGCGGTCCCCTGAGGTCCCTCCGCCCGGTCTCTCCCGCCCGCGTCCCCGGGGTAGGGCGCAGGGAGGACCGGTGAAGCTCAAGATAAGGCGCAGCGCTCACCCTGCGGGAGTGCGTTGTGCTTTACCATCGCGAGGCGATGGAGAGCTGAGGAGAGGGAGGAGGATACCGAGTCCACGGGCAGCGTGGGCTCGGAGGTTCCGTCCGTCTCTCTCCCAGACATCCCTGTGGTGGAGCTCCACGAATTCTTGGAGGCCACTGTCCACCGCAGGGACAAGGTAATGCTGGCCCTGGACAAATGGGGGACTTCCAGAGGATCTTACAGTCTGTGAGGTCCTTCCTCAGGGCCAGCCACGCCAGTAAAACTTCGGGCTCGAGCGTGCACATTCGGGCCCGCAAGTTACACGACCAGTTGGTGAGCTTCGGGAGAACTCAGGATCTCCCGTGGCGTCGCCAACAACTCCTGACAGAGGATCATGTATCACATCGGTACTGTGAGCGTCAGCGGGTGTAGGGACCCTTTCCACAGGGCCCAGGTAATCTCCTACCTGAAAAAGGGGTTACTCTGTGTGCTTCCTGCAGGAAACCCACACGACCCCAGAGGCGGAAGCCAACTGGCTTCTGGAGTGGGGGAGAGTGTCGTTCAGCCATCTCACCGCCACCTCTTGTGGGGTGGCGGCGCTCTTCTCGGGTCCTTTCTTCCCACGGTACTCGATGTGGTAGGCGTCGTGCGGGCCGTCTGTTACACCACGGATCCGGGGCGGCGACAGTATCGTTCACCTGGTGAGCGTGTGCAGCGCCGTCCACGGGTCGGCGAGGGTCCACTTCTTTCGCCAGATGTCGACCTATATGACCAACATCAGCGCCCGGCGAGTGCGTGGTCCTCGGGGTGATTTCAACTGCACCCTCGAGGCCGCGGACAGGGTGGGGGCGAGAGCACTACCCTCTCGTCGGCAGCACTGAGAGAGCTGACCGCTCGGCTCTCTCTGGTCGACATCTGGCGTTGGCATCACCGGACGTCCCGCCTTCACCTTCACCAGGGTGAGGGAGGCGGGTGTCTCAGTCCCGGATCGACAGGCTCTACGTCACCAGGAGCCACGCTCACTGCGTTCGCTCCTCCGACATAAGGCGGCGCCGTTCACGGACCACAACCTGGTGGCGTGGCGGTGGCCCGGTGCCAGTCGGGCACGCCTCCGCCTACTGGCACTTTAACAACGCCTTGATGGAGGACGAGCACTTTGAGCAGTCGTTCGGGACTTTTGGACGGTCTGGCACGGCCGGCGATCTCGCTTCCCCCGTGGCGTCAGTGGTGGGGCGTGGGAAAGCGCAGATCAAGATCTTCTGTCAGGAGTACACGAGGCGCGAGCAGGCGGAGGGACTCACGGATCGGCGGCTGGAAGGGAGCTGCTCGATCTGGAGAGCCGCCTGGCTCGCGGGGCCAGCTCGAGCAGAAGCGCGTCGAGGAGAAGAAGTGCACCCTGCGGGACCTGCAGCTCCAGCGGTCCCGGGGGCCTACGTCGCTTCGCGGATCCAGTTCTTCGGGAGATGGACGCGGCTCACACTTCTTCTGGCGTTGGAGAAAAGAAGGAGACCGCAGGAACATCACCTGCCTTCTGGCAGACGGCGGCTCCTTTCTGGCGGATCCGAGGCGTGAGCGAGAGGGCCCGAGCCTTTTACTCGGACCTCTTCTCTCCGGATCCCGTTGACTCCGGCGCGTGCAGGATCCTTTGGGACGGGCTTCCCACGGTCGGCGAGGGCGTCAGGGAAGAGTTCGAGGCCGACTGACCCTGGCGAGCTCTCTGACGCTCTTAGTCTGATGCCCTACAACAAATCGCCGGGCATCGACGGGCTGACCGTGGAGTTCTTCAGAAAGTTTTGGGACTTGCTGGGGCCCGCCTTTGCGCGGGTCCTGGCGGAAGCCTACGAGACCGGGGAGATGCCCCTTTCGATGAGGCGAGCGGTGATCACGCTGCTGCCCAAGAAGGGGGATCTCCGCTGCCTTAAGAACTGGCGCCCGGTCTCGCTGCTGTGCACGGACTACAAAATCGTGGCCAAGGCCGCCTCCCTGAGGCTCAAGTCCGTGCTGGCAGACGTGGTCCACCCCGACCAGTCCTACACGGTCCCGAACCGGACGATCTTCGACAACATCTTCCTGGTTCGGGACCTGTTGCACTACTGCACTACTACTCGACCAAGAGAAGGCGTTCGACCGGGTGGATCACGAGTATCTCTTTGGAACCCTGTGAGCGTTCGGATTCGGGCAGCGTTTCGTCGGCCTGTTCCGGATGCTGTACGCCTCTGCCGAATGGCTTTTGAAGGTGAACTGGTCCCTGACCGCGCCCCTCGCGTTCAAGAGAGGAGTGCGTCAGGGCTGCCCTCTGTCCGGACAACTGTACGCGCTGTGCATCGAGCCCTTCCTCTGCCTACTTCGCAGGAGGCTAACAGGGATGGCGCCGGCGCCCGGACACGAGGTGGTCCTGTCGGCTTACGCCCGACGGCGTGCTCCTAGTGGCCTCCGATCCGGTCGATCTGGAGAGGATGCGGAGCTGCCATAGCGTTTACTCTGCCGCGTCCTCTGCCAGGATCAACTGGACCAAATGCTCCGGGTTGTTAGTAGGCCCCTGGCGGGTGGACTCCCTCCCTGCCGCGCTCCAGCAATTCCAGTGGAGCGCGGACAGCTTCAAATACCTGGGAGTCCACCTGAGCCCGCGGAGACCTCGGTCGCAGCCAACTGGAGTGGAGTTGGAGGACAAGGTTGCTGCGAGACTGAGGTCGTGGTCGGGTCTGCTGAAAGTGCTTTCCTTCAGGGGCAGGGCTCTGGTCATCAACCAGCTGGTGGCGTCGATGCTCTGGCATCGACTCACCGTCCTGAGCCCGCCCCTGAGTTTATGGCCAGGGTCCAGAGGAAGCTGACGGACTTCTTCTGGGCGGAAAGCACTGGGTCTCTGCGGGGTGCTGAGCCTCCCTCTGGCCGAGGGAGGGCAAGGGTTGGTGTGCATCAGGACTCAGGTGCACACCTTCCGCCTCCAGACCCTGCAGAGATACCTGTACGCAGACCCGGCCCCGCAGTGGTGCGCGCTGGCCTCCCTCCTCCTGCGCCAGCTGCGCAGCTGGGGCTACGACCGGCAGCTGTTCTGGCTCGACCTCCCGGGGATCCGTCTCCCCGAGCTGCCGGTCTTTTACAGGGACCTGCTCAAGACCCGGAGCATGTTCGACATCGGCCGAGACGCGGTTCCGACCGAGGGGGAGAGATTCCTTCTGGAGCCCCTGCTGCACAACCCCCATCTAGGTGCGCAGGCGTTGGAATCCCCCGCGGTGCGGAGCCTGTTGATCTCGGCCCAGGTGACCAGAGTCTGGGATCTCCTGGATCACCAACGCCGGCGTGGCTGACTCCCGAGTCGCTGGTCGCCAGGGCGACTCGGGGACCCTCAGAGCGGCCCGCCCGGCGATCCGGGAATGCAAAGCAGCTTTGCACCCAGACTCTGTCAGGTACCTCGAGGGGTCCTCGGGACCGGGAGCCATCGTCCCTCCCTACCCCTGGCTCTCGGTCCTGCTGATAAGACCAAAGGACAGGGCTCCCCTCAGCCTCCCCTCGAGAATCACCTGAGCAGGATCTCGCAGTTCTCCTCGACCCCCTTTGTTCCGTGTCGAGGAGGACCCTGTCTGCGATGGCGCTCCACACCCTCCACTTCCTCGCCCTCGTCTCCCGCCGAGACACCGCTTGGCGGGAGCCCTCCAACCCCGGAGGCGAGAGTCCCCAGTGGGAGGCTCTGTACTCCCGCTGGTCCCCAGAGGTGCTGGGGACCTGGGATGGAGGGTGCTACGGAGCGCTCGCGTCAGGAGAGGTCCTGCGTCACTTCACCGACTCGGACCCCGCATGCCCTTTCTGCGGTCAGTCCGAGTCGGTGTTCCACATTTATTTCCATTGCGCCAGGCTGCAGCCGTTCTTTTTGTTCCTAAAGAACCTCCTGCTGCAGTTCTGGCTGCATTTTTCCCCCACCCTTTTTATTTTTGGGCACCCTGTTCGTGGCTCCAGCAAGAAGAGAGACCTCCTGGTGAATCTGCTCCTGGCTCTTGGCAAACTTACCATCTACAAGACCAGGAAGCGTAAGATCACCGGGGAGGGTCTCTTTGACTGCGGGGCCATGTTCAGGGCCCTCCTTCGCTCCCGGGTGGCGCTAGAGCACGCCGACGCGGAGTCCACTGGCGACATGACGGCTTTTGTCGACCAGTGGGCTCTAGGTGGCGTGCTCTGTACCACCCCCCCCTTTGTTTTGAATATTTAATTTTTGGAAAAAAACTGGGTTAATTAATGGCCGGTTTTTGTTGGCACCCCTTTTGATTAGGGGGTGCCAAACTGAATCTTTTCACCGGCTGCCTTTGGGCAGCTGGTGCGCCGGCTGCCAATAGGCAGCCGGCGCAGTTTTTTACCGGCTTTTAAATAGGCTGTACCCTTGAGCAAGGTACTTTACCTAGATTGCTCCAGTAAAAACCCAACTGTATAAATGGGTAATTGTATGTACAAAAAAAAAGTGATATCATTATAATGTGAGATAATGTATAATGTGATATATGTAACAATTGTAAGTCGCCCTGGATAAGGGCGTCTGCTAAGAAATAAATAATAATAAGCGATGTAAACCATTTAAACATGTTTAAACAGAAAAGCATGCATAAAAGTTGCAGTTATTTTATCACTGCATTGATCATTAATACATTTTAAAAACACAAAACATCAAAGTCACAGCATGCATTATATTCGGCCTGGGACATTTCAATTTCAGTCACATTAAATTTGACTGTATTATGGCTACATCTGTCTTCTTTTCATTCACTTGCAGTGTAAAATCACAGACGTGTGAAATGTTTGTAGGTAAATGGCATGTGTATAGTAAAAAAAAAAAAATAGAAGTGCTCTCTTCCTAAACAGCAGTGTTTATCCGTCATTAGGTATAAAACTGGTGTTTAGTCATTTGGAACTCTAAATAATTGTTAAACGTTATGTGTTTAATCTGTGCCATTTTTGTTTAGATTTTAAACACCATCCCTGTTATAAACGTGTATGAATGTTTAAAAGTGTTACAAATCATAAACACGTCCAAGAGTTTATGAAACACCACACAGTGTTTAAATCCTAAACACATTTCAAATCATAAACCCAGTGATGTGTTTTAAAAGTGTGACAAGTGTTTTTTAGTGTAGCTTTTATACTTTTTGTTCTATTATTTCACAAACACAACATTTTAAACAAATGTATGAAGGTCAGACACCTGGTTTTGCTCATTACACACTCTTATCTTAGCTACTGTACTATATGTGTTCAAACAATTTTTCTGTTTTCTTGAATTATCTGAAGTAGTTTTTTCTTTATAACAGTTTCCCGTAGAAAATGTCTCCAAATTACTTTGGTTTAAATCGACACATTACTTTGTATCTAGACTCAGTGCCAGCAGTGTGAAGTAGTGGTTAGGGCTCTGGACTCTTGACCAGAGGGTTGTGGGTTCAATCCCAGGTGAGGGACACTGCTGTTGTACCCTTGAGCAACGTATTTTACCTAGAATCAGTATAAACAACTGGATAAATAGGTAATTGTATGTAAACATAATGTGCTATAATTGTGACAATTGTAAGTCAGCCTGAAACACTGGAACCATCATGCCTTTCACCATGAAATGACAAAGGCAACAACAACATAAATACTACATGAACAGGATAGGACAGGATAAGGATCAACAAATAGGCAGCCCACTCACAACAACTACAATAACACATCAGAAACCAGAGACACAGACACAACCACAATTTCAGCAAACTCCAGACCGATCACAGCATGTTGAGAGTTACTATTATGCAACTGTCCATATAGCATCTCCTGGCCAACCACAGCCCGTTGCGAGTTATTATCGTTCAACTGTTAATGTAAAATATTCCGAACGAAATCCACCCATTGAGGAATACCGTCGTGCAACTGTCCAAGTGACAACTCCAGACCGAACACAGCACATTGAACAATACCGTCGTGCAACTGTCCAAGTGACATCTCCAGACCGAACACAGCACATTGAACAATACCGTCGTGCAACTGTCCAAGTGACACCTCCAGACCGAACACAGCACATTGAACAATACCGTCGTGCAACTGTCCAAGTGACACCTCCAGACCGAACACAGCACATTGAACAATACCGTCGTGCAACTGTCCAAGTGACATCTCCAGACCGAACACAGCACATTGAACAATACCGTCGTGCAACTGTCCAAGTGACACCTCCAGACCGAACACAGCACATTGAACAATACCGTCGTGCAACTGTCCAAGTGACATCTCCAGACCGAACACAGCACATTGAACAATACCGTCGTGCAACTGTCCAAGTGACACCTCCAGACCGAACACAGCACATTGAACAATACCGTCGTGCAACTGTCCAAGTGACACCTCCAGACCGAACACAGCACATTGAACAATACCGTCATGCAACTGTCTGTAACACAAACCAGCAGAATCAGCATTGCAATGAGTCACAGGCCAGACCCCAACAGCAGCAGGAACAACGTCATTGGGACCAACACCTACACAAACAATGTCAACAACAGGAGAATTACATGTCATTTATTCACAAACAGCCAGATTTGCATTACTTGGAGACACAGCACAAAACACAACCACAGAAATCACGAAATTTCAATTACAGCACTACACCAATCATGCCTCAATACAACACCACACCAATCATGACCCAATGTTTAAAACAGAACAGCAAGGAAATTACAAACCACAGCCAGACCAAAAACAAATACAGCTGGAATGTCGCCCAAAGAACCCAGAACCAAAACAACAAAAACATTTACAACACCACGATAAGGACCCACATATCCAAACAGAAAGGCAACAACAACAGCTTCCACTAGAAGCAAAGCGACTTCGGGAGAGCGAAAGTTACAATAAAAACCCAGAGCCAAAGCGACTTCGGGAGCGCGAAAGCTACAATAAAAACCCAGAGCCAAAGCGACTTCGGGAGCGCGAAAGCTACAATAAAAACCCAGAGCCAAAGCATCTTCGGGAGCGCGAAAGCTACAATAAAAACCCAGAGCCAAAGTGACTTCAGCAGCACGAAAGCTACAATAAAAACCCAGAGCCAAAGCATCTTCGGGAGAACGAAAGCTACAATAAAAACCCAGAGCCAAAGCGACTTGGAGCCGAAAGCTACAATAAAACCCAGAGCCAAAGCGACTTCGGAGCGAAAGCTACAATAAAAACCCAGAGCCAAAGCGACTTCGGGAGAACGAAAGCTACAATAAAAACCCAGAGCCAAAGCGACTTCGGGAGAACGAAAGCTACAATAAAAACCCAGAGCCAAAGTGACTTCAGCAGCACGAAAGCTACAATAAAAACCCAGAGCCAAAGTGACTTCAGCAGCGCGAAAGCTACAATAAAAACCCAGAGCCAAAGCGACTTCGGGAGCGCGAAAGCTACAATAAAAACCCAGAGCCAAAGCGACTTCGGGAGCGCGAAAGCTACAATAAAAACCCAGAGCCAAAGCGACTTCGGGAGCGCGAAAGCTACAATAAAAACCCAGAGCCAAAGCGACTTCGGGAGCGCGAAAGCTACAATAAAAACCCAGAGCCAAAGCGACTTCGGGAGCGCGAAAGCTACAATAAAAACCCAGAGCCAAAGCGACTTCAGCAGCGTGAAAGCTACAATAAAAACCCAGAGCCAAAGCGACTTCAGCAGCGCGAAAGCTACAATAAAAACCCAGAGCCAAAGCGACTTCAGCAGCGTGAAAGCTACAATAAAAACCCAGAGCCAAAGCGACTTCAGGAGCATGAAAGCTATAATAAAAAGCCAGAGCCAAAGTGACTTCAGAAGCGTGAAGCTACAATAAAAACTCAGAGCCAAAAAGAAACAACGAAAAGACAAAGTATGCCGCAAATCCTGCTTTGCAAACAACTGCAAAGAAAAGACAATCCCATCAGAACCCAAACAAAAAAAAAACTTTGTGCAGGGCATATTATGCTGACAAATATACCCTTGTGAGAGCTAAAAGAAGACAAACCTACAACATTTGTTACAAAGTGAAACAATTAAACACATTCAAAAGGAAAAATATTTTAAGACAGCAACGCCGAAAACAATACTACATCACACAACTAGTAAAAAACTTAAAAGGCAGAAGCATTGCTTCAAAACTCATGACAGCAACATATCTTGTTGACCTTTCCATCAAGGTTTCTTTGAAAATGCAGAACAGTCTACAAATTCGATTTCCTGCACTACAAAGCAACACACATGACCTTCTTAATCAAATACTTGTACAGGACAATGTCTCCCAAAAAGCAGAGATGATATGTGGCCCAAGTCAACACACATCACACACTGAGGCCTACTTTTGGGAAGCCACATATAATAGCACTCTTCTGTCATGCATTCCCATTAATGAGAAAGGCCAATGCCAGATTTTCCCTGATGTGCCACTGAAAAAGGACAAAAAGCATAGTCAGCCTCAGCCACTTCCAGATGAAGATGACAGTGAAGAACGAGGGCAAGCAAAGGAATAACAAAGCTCGCACAAATAGCAGTGCCATAAAAACATTTGTCGAATTGACTCAAGCTCTTCTCTTGTTCCTTGTGTACTGAACATCCTTCAAAGCATTGTTTCAGCAGACCCAAAACATGCACGTGCATTTATGGACACATTTGATGACTGTGCAAATGAGGCTTTTCATGCATCTAACAAAGCTGGTAATAACATTACCTGCTACATGTCTAGGAGCACTTGTAAATCGTCACTCCGTTACCTCTGTACCCTTGGCTGCCATTTTCCTCGTGTAAGAAAACTTGTACATAACATTTATTTTGTGGTTACAGTGTACCACCAAATAACATCTTTGCAAAAAGCCTTGGAAGATGGTGAGAGCACACTATGACAGAACTGTGCAAACCTTATTTGAACACACCGGACGTGCATCCCCAGGAACATGCAGAGCTCTTATTGAGTGATGCATCCATTCTCACAAAGTATCATGCACAATTTCTGACTTACACACGACACTCAACTGACACACCAAAACACACTTGTGCTTCTTGTAATTATTCAATGATCACCCAGCCACCTGGCATAAAAGGAGGCCTCAGCCTCCCAGTAGAAGGAGAGTTCTAGAAGGAGAGGAAGCAAGAGCGTTTTTCTGTGAGTGTTCTTGTTTTTGAATCCAGTGAAGGCAACGTCCAGCCTGGAAGCCTTATTTTGTTGTAAGTTTCGTTTTCCCGTTTCTGACACCAAATGTGACAGGATGACAGAGGTTGAGACTCAGAGACAGTGTGAAAGTTCAAAAATAAAGCTTTTAATATACAAAAACACAAAATAAACAGGCACGAGGGCCAAACAAAAGGTTTCTAAAAAAACATAAACAATTAGCGGCACTACCTCTTCTACAAAATGTAGAAGACGTGCTCAAGCACCTTAATAAAGATCAGCAGAGAGTGTTTGACCACATTGCCAAAACTTTGCAACAACAATCTGAAACAAAAGCTCCCATTCTCCACATGTTTGTGAGTGGCACTGGAGGCATAGGGAAGAGTTTTCTTATTCAAACTGTCACAGCATGGGTGAGACAAAGGCTTGGAAAAGAAGTGGCAATCACAGCACCCACTGGAGTTGCAGCATACAATATCAATGGGATGACCATTCACAGAATACTAATGCTTCCAGTGGAGCATGGAAAAACACCGGTGTATCGTAACCTCTCTGATGAGGTACTGCAATGCCTTCGTACAGACATGCGAGATGTGACCCTCC
The DNA here is from genome assembly GCA_030684275.1 of Acipenser oxyrinchus oxyrinchus. Lineage (NCBI taxonomy): Eukaryota > Metazoa > Chordata > Actinopteri > Acipenseriformes > Acipenseridae > Acipenser > Acipenser oxyrinchus. The sequence continues at coordinate 6,378,498 of CM060282.1, forward strand.
TCATTATTGATGAGGTGTCCATGATTTCCAATGTCACCTTGTTGTACATCCATCTTCGTCTGTGTGAGATTTTCCAGACTGCTAACACAGATGATGGCTGGTTTGGAAAAATCGACATCTTACTTCTGGGGGATTTGCTACAGCTTCCACCTGTGCATGAGAAACCACCTTATGTGCCAGTTACTCAAAAGGAAAATCACAAACTGACTGGCTCCATGGGATCTGTGGAATTCGTTTGCATATGATGAACTAACACTTAATATGCGCCAGAAACAGGACACAACTTTTGGTAACCTCCTTAACCGTGCCCGACTCGGAGCCATCAACCAAGCTGATCACAGATTGTTGACTTCACACTTGATACCTATGGAAAGAGGCGATATTTCCAGCTACAAAAAACACATTATCAAACACATGAAAGACTTAGATGACAAAGATCCAAGCTCAACCTGCATCATGCCTGCTGTAGATGCCTGTAACCAGATCCAGACTGCCATGCTTGATAGTATGCCTGCAGAGGACATTCATCTTATGGCTCGGACAGCTGGACTGGAAAACTATCATATGAGTCAAAATAGGCTGCAAACTGATGCTTCGCAAGAACATTGACATTGCCACTGGTCTCATCAATGGGGCAATAGGGAAGCTTCAAGCTGTTTCCTACCATCTGGAAAACACAAGTATTGTCAAAACCATAACCATCAAATTTAACAATGGAGTCACCCATACCTTTGAACGCGTGCGCTCAAAGTTTGAAATCATGGACAGAGTCTACATTGTTTGAGAGCAGTTCCCAGTCATTGGTGCTCATGCAATCACCATTCACAAATGCCAGGGGATGAATCTAAAAACAGTTATGATGGATCTTGGTAACTCCATTTTTTCCTGGGGACAAAGTTTCGTTGCGCTTTCCAGAGTTACTTCCTTAAGTGGTGTCCAACTTATCAACTTTTACCCCACCTGCATTTACGCATGTCAAACTGCAGTTGAAGAGTACCATCGGCTCAGAAGGATTTATTGTCCGAAGTTGATAAGCTTGAAGGAGACTAACACGCACAAGGGACACAAAGTAAAAGATTGTGTGCATTTCATTCACCAAGCCATCATTAATGTTCAGGAACAGCAAAAGCCTCAATCTTCTAAGAGAACACTTGTAGTTACACATCCATTCAGAGGCTTGAGCAACCCCAATTTCACCTCATGCTATACAAATGCAACATTGCAGTGCCTTCTTCACTTGCAACCTCTGAAGGAGTCATTAAAACACAGTCAACAAGAGGCTATCAGGAGCTTTGTTCACAAATATGATCACTTGCCATCCACTGCATCTCTAACTACTCTGGATATTTGTCACTTCTTAGGAGAACCTTTTAATAGAGGTGAGCAGCAGGTGTTGCAGAGTTTCTCACCAAATTGTCTGAAATTTGTCCTGAAGTATCTCGCATGGTTTCAGTCACAATAAGTCATGACATTCTATATACTACATGTAACTACCGCTCATCAAACCAAGAGGCTTTGCATGTTTATCCTCTACATGTACCTCTTGGTACAGATTCCATGTGTTTGGAAGAACTCATTTGTAGAAATGACAAATGGGCAATGATTCCTGGTAGCAAATGTAGGGGATGTAAAACTTCTCCAATCATGAAACGTGAACTTATTCAATCAGCAGGAAGAATGATTGCAGTCCAACTTATGCTTTGGGAAACCAAACCAGATGGGACCGTTACAAAGCGACGTAATGTTAAGTTTACTGCTGTGCAGAAGAGCAAACTTACTGTGGACAACAGGAATTACCAATTAGCTTCCATTATCATACACCAAGGACAGGATGTTACTTCAGGACACTATGTGTCTGTTCTTGCTGTGGGTGCTACTGGAAAATGGGTGCATGCAAATTATGCACTTATTGAAGTCAAACCATGGCCAAGAAATGCAAAGGACATGTATATGGCCTTTTATGAAGAGATCTAATGCTTTACAAATGCCTTACATTAGCCTAAGTTCATAATACCACTATATCAAGGAGAATAATGTTTTTTTTTTCCAGCATTACAATATATTAGTATACTACCCTTTTGCACGGACATGTACAGTATATGTACCTTTTGAACCATTCATAACATTGTAGTTTTGTACCTACGTAAATATCAATATATTAATACCTACCAAAATAGACATATTGTTTTCACTACTCATGCAACTATAAGAATGCAATGTTTACACTTTCAATACTGTCCAAAAGTCCCTTCTACCATTATTTTACTTTCAAATCTTTTCTCATTTCTCTTCTATTACTCTACTTAGTACTCTCTTATCTTGTCTGTCTGTCTATTTACCATACACATTCTCAAATATCTTTCCCTCGCTTTATTCATTATTTGATGAAGTAAAAAAATGAGTGATATCTATAACAAAAACATTGTCAATGTAAAAAAACAAGTTAGAAAAACACAACAGCCGTTTAAAGGGGTGATATCAAACACAAAAGCCCAAGTTAGGAGAAGCAATTGGGGCAACCTGGTCAAGCATCAAGCAAATAGGCACAATTGGAAAGGTGCTGGGGCCCAACATTCACACAATTCTTGCTTCTAACTTGGCGCCTTTTTTTGATCGCTTCGCTCCACTTTATCGCTCCACTTGAAATGCGCAGTGGCGCAGCGGGCTAAGGTCGTGTGCTCTTCAAAAACGTCATGTTGCAAGTTCAAACCACTTGAAATGCTCTTTGTATGACTTGAAGTGATTGAGACACACACTGAGACACACTCACACACACTGAGACTGTGTGTGTTTCTTAGTGTATGTGTGTCTTGGTGTGTGTGTGTCTCGGTGTGTGTGTGTCAGTGTGTGTATGTCTCAGTGTGTGTGTTTCAGTGTGTGTCTCAGAGTGTTTGTGTCTCAGTGTGTGTGCGTGTGTTTCTTAGTGTGTGTGTATGTGTCATTGTGTGTGTGTCTCAGTGTATGTGTGTCTCAGTGTGTGTGTGTGTGTCAGTGTGTGTGTGTGTGCCTCAGTGTGTGTATGTGTGTGTGAGTGTGTGTGTGAGTGTGTGTGTGTGAGTGTGTCTCAGTGTGTGAGTGTGTGTCTCAGTCACTTCAAGTCATACAAAGAGCATTTCAAGTGGAGCGATAAAGTGGAGCGAAGCGATCAAAAAAGGCGCCAAGTTAGAAGCAAGAATTGTGTGAATGTTGGGCCCCAGCACCTTTCCAATTGTGCCTATTTGCTTGATGCTTGACCAGGTTGCCCCAATTGCTTCTCCTAACTTGGGCTTTTGTGTTTGATATCACCCCTTTAAACGGCTGTTGCGTTTTTCTAACTTGTTTTTTTACATTGACAATGTTTTTGTTATAGATATATATACACACTCTTAAACTCAGAGGAGATGTTTAAGGAGGACATAGAGATGTTTTGGACTCCTGTAAGTGGATCGTTCATGCACTGGGCTTGCAAAGTATCCAGATGACTTTTAAACAATCAAGAAAATCACACAGACTCATTCAATTTGAAGCTTTAACAAATCAGAGTAGTATTAGTACCCTTTTGGTTTATTAAATGCTTAATAATGGATCCAGTAGTTCACAGACTACTTCGTCTCCCAGCTGACAGGCAATCTGGGTGTTCAGGCAATCTGGGTGTGCATTAACACTTCAATACATTTATGGTTCTAATATGTTTTGCCCTTAGGCTATGCATGCATAAAGCTAAAAAAACACCCACCACTAAATCCTAAAGCATCCAATATATCACTCTCTAATGCTAAAACATGAATCCTATACCTTATAGCAATGCATAAATATATAGATTCAAAATTAAGTTCTTAAGTAAAGTTTGGGAGGCGGGTTAGACACCAATCTCCGCGTCACCAAATTTAATCATTCAATTTACACATTAGCTAATTAAGATTGTTAGCACTATAAATACCCTCTTCACTTCCCTCTCAGTTGAGTTTCGATTTCATTGTAAATGCACGCATCATGGTCAGCATTCTGGATTATTCAGTTTCGTCGGATGATGATCTGTTTGCCGTTTCCTCGGAGCCAAGATCCACTCAACCAGCCTGTCCCGGGCCAACTCCACAACAACTTCGGTCGGCGGTATTTACCACTCCAAACTTCTCTGCTCAGATGTCTGCTTCTCCTGTCTGCCATGGCTACTGCCTGGCCACTTGTTCCTCCGCAACTCCTGACATCAGAGACTGGACGATCTCCAGGCTCCAGCATTCTCTTCGTAGCAACAACATCCCATTCTACAGCACATAAGGAGAAGTTCTTTACTTTATTTCTCTCCACTCTGCAGCATCCTTCCCGTCGCAGGTGCTATGACATCAGCACAGATCGTTGCTTTACAGCTCACCCCTAGTGTTGCCAAGTCACGTCAAAACAAGCCCAACCCATGTCAGTATGGGTGTTTCTACAAATTCCAACCCGCGACTCTCAAAAAACAAGCACGAGTCTGCGTATTATAAACAGACTTGAAACACCTCGCCCCACACCCACTGCATCTCCACAAAGCGCGTCTACGGCCGTAAAACTCCAAAGGCGGGGCCACAGCACCTGTCAATCAAAGGCTCATTCAGCAGTTCTTGAGCATTCTGGCTCCAACTATAAACTTTCAGGTTACCTTCCCTCACTGCAGGCATCCAGCAGACCCCTGCAGTGACCTCCCTGGCCACTATGGGCGTCCACTAATGGTTCCAGATCCTCACAATTCTCTGTGTAAAAAAGTGCCTCCTATTTTCTGTTCTGAATGCCCCTTTATCTAATCTCCATTTGTGACCCCTGGTCCTTGTTTCTTTTTTCAGGTCAAAGAAGTCCCCTGGGTCGACATTGTCTATACCTTTTAGGATTTTGAATGTTTGAATCAGATTGCCGCGTTGCTCTTCTTTGCACTCTTTCTAGAGCAGCAATATCCTTTTTGTAACAAGGTGACCAGAACTGAACACAATTTTCTAGGTGAGGTCTTACTAATGCATTGTAAAGTTTTAACATTACTTCCCTTGATTTAAATTCAACACTTCTCACAATATATCCGAGCATCTTGCTGGCCTTTTTTATAGCTTCCCCACATTGTCTAGATGAAGACATTTTTGAGTCAACATAAACTCCTAGGTCTTTTTCATAGTTCCCTTCTTCAATTTCAGTATCTCCCATATGATATGTATAATGCACATTTTTATTGCCTGCATGCAATACTTTACACTTTTCTCTATTAAATTTCATTTGCCATGTGTCTGCCCAGTTCTGAATGCTGTCTAGATCATTTTGAATGACCTTTGCTGCTGCAACAGTGTTTGCCACGCCTCCTATTTTTGTGTCGTCTGCAAATTTAACGAGTTTGCTTACTATACCAGAATCTAAATCATTAATGTAGATTAGGAATAGCAGAGGACCTAATACTAATCCCTGTGGTACACCACTGGTTACCTCGTTCCATTTTGAGGTTTCTCCTCTAATCAGTACTTTCTGTTTTCTACATGTTAACCACTCCCTAATCCATGTGCATGCATTTCCTTGAATCCCTACTGCGTTCAGTTTGAGAATTAATCTTTTATACGGGACTTTGTCAAAAGCTTTCTGGAAATCTAAATAAACCATGTCGTATTCTTTGCAATTATCCATTTTCAATATTGCATCCTCAAAAAAGTCAAGCAGGTTAGTTAGACACGATCTCCCTTTCCTAAAACCATGCTGACTGTCTCCCAGGATATTGTTACCATATAGGTAATTTTCGATTTTGGATCTTATTATAGTTTATTATTATTATTTGTTTATTTAGCAGACGCCTTTATCCAAGGCGACTTACAGAGACTAGGGTGTGTGAACTATGCATCAACTGCAGAGTCACTTACAATTACGTCTCACCTGAAAGACAGAGCACAAGGAGGTTAAGTGACTTGCTCAGTCACACAATGAGTCAGTGGCTGAGGTGGGATATGAACCGGGGACCTCCTGGTTACAAGCCCTTTTCTTTAACCACTGGACCACGCAGCCTCCTTCCATAAGTTTACATATAATAGAAGTCAGGCTTATTGGTCTGTAGTTACCTGGTTCGGTTTTGTCTCCCTTTTTGTGGATCGGTATTACGTTTGCTATTTTCCAGTCTGTCGGTACAACCCCTGTGTCAAGAGACTGTTGAATGATCTTGGTTAGCGGTTTGTAAATAACTTCTTTCATTTCTTTGAGTACTATTGGGAGGATCTCATCCGGCCCAGGGGATTTGTTTATTTTAAGAGCTCCTAGACCCTTTAACACTTCTGCCTCTGTTATGCTAAAGTTATTTAAAATTGGATAGGAACAGGTCGACATGTGGGGCATGTTGTCCGTGTCCTCCTTTGTAAAAACTTGTGAAAAGTAATCATTTAATATATTTGCTATTTTTTTTTCTTCATCTATGATTTTGCCATTTGTGTCTCTTAGACATTTAACCTCCTCTTTGAATGTTCTCTTGCTGTTATAATATTGGAAAAACATTTTGGAATTGGTTTTAGCCCCCTTAGCAATATTGATTTCTATCTCTCTCTTGGCCTTTCTAACTTCCTTTTTGACTTGTGTTTGCAGTTCCAAGTACTCTTTCTGTGTACTTTGTTTTTGGTCCCTTTTAAACGCTCTGTAAAGTGCCTTTTTTCGCTGAATATTTTTTTTGATTGATCTATTAAACCATTTTGGCCATTTTGTTTGAGATTTACAGTACTGTGCAAAAGTTTTAGGCAGGTGTGAAAAAATGCTGTAAAGTAAGAATGCTTTCAAAAATAGACATGTTAATAGATTATATTTATCAATTAACTAAATGCAAAGTGAGTGAACAGAAGAAAAATCTAAATCAAATCCATATTTGGTGTGACCACCCTTTGCCTTCAAAACAGCATCAAGCATCAATTCTTCTAGGTACACTTGCACACAGTTTTTGAAGGAACTCGGCAGGTAGGTTGGCCCAAACATCTTGGAGAACTAACCACAGTTCTTCTGTGGATTTAGGCAGCCTCAGTTGCTTCTCTCTCTTCATGTAATCCCAGACAGACTCGATGATGTTGAGATCAGGGCTCTGTGGGGGCCATACCATCACTTCCAGGACTCCTTGTTCTTCTTTACGCTGAAGATAGTTCTTAATGACTTTCGCTGTATGTTTGGGGTCGTTGTCATGCTGCAGAATACATTTGGGGCAAATCAGATGCCTCCCTGATGGTATTGCATGATGGATAAGTATCTGCCTGTATTTCTCAGCATTGAGGAGACCATTAATTCTGACCAAATCCCCAACTCCATTTGCAGAAATGCAGCCCCAAACTTGCAAGGAACCTCCACCATGCTTCACTGTTGCCTGCAGACACTCATTCGTGTACGCTCTCCAGCCCTTCGGCGAACAAACTGCCTTCTGCTACAGCCAAATATTTCAAATTTTGACTCATCAGTCCAGAGCACCTGCTGCCATTTTTCTGCACCCCAGTTCCTGTGCTTTCGTGCATAGTTGAGTCGCTTGGCCTTGTTTCCACATCGGAGGTATGGCTTTTTGGCCGCAAGTCTTCCATGAAGGCCACTTCTGACCAGACTTCTCCGGACAGTAGATGGGTGTACCAGGGTCCCACTGTTTACTGCCAGTTCTGAGCTGATGGCACTGCTGGACATCTTCCGATTGCGAAGGGAAGTAAGCATGATGTGTCTTTCATCTGCTGCAGTAAGTTTCCTTGGCCGACCACTGCGTCTACGGTCCTCAACGTTGCCCGTGTCTTTGTGCTTCTTCAAAAGAGCTTGGACAGCACATCTGGAAACCCCTGTCTGCCTTGAAATTTCTGCCTGGGAGAGACCTTGCTGATGCAGTATAACTACCTTGTGTCTTGTTGCTCTGCTTAGTCTTGCCATGGTGTATGACTTTTGACAGTAAACTGTCTTCAGCAACCTCACCTTGTTAGCTGAGTTTGGCTGTTCCTCACCCAGTTTTTTTCCTCCTACACAGCTGTTTCTGTTTCAGTTAATGATTGTGTTTCAACCTACATATTGAATTGATGATCATTAGCACCTGTTTGGTATAATTGTTTAATCATACACCTGACTATATGCCTACAAAATCCCTGACTTTGTGCAAGTGTACCTAGAAGAATTGATGCTGTTTTGAAGGCAAAGGGTTGTCACACCAAATATGGATTTGATTTAGATTTTTCTTCTGTTCACTCACTTTGCATTTAGTTAATTGATAAATATAATCTATTAACATGTCTATTTTTGAAAGCATTCTTACTTTACAGCATTTTTTCACACCTGCCTAAAACTTTTGCACAGTACTGTACATTTGTCTACTTTTGGGATGTAATTGTTTTGCGCCTCTAATACTACATTTTTGAAAAACAGCCATCCTTTTTCTGTGGATGTTTTCTCTATTTTACTCCAATCTACTTCTGCTAGTCTCTGTTTCATACCTTCATAGTTTGCTTTTCTAAAATTTTAAACTTTAGCTTTAGTCATTACTTTTGAGGTTTTAAAAAATACTTCAAATGAGACCATGTTGTGGTCTGAGTTTGCCAATGGCTCTCTGACCTCTGTTTTAGTTATTCTGTCTTCGTTATTTGAAAAGACTAAATCAAGGCATGTCTCCCCTCTAGTCCGTGCATTGACAAATTGTGTTAGGAAGCAGTCATTTGTCATTTCCACCATCTCATTTTCGCCTATTGTGCTCCCCACTGGGTTTTTTCCATTTTATATGGGGGAAGTTGAAATCCCCCCATTAATATGGCTTCTCCTTTGCTGCACGCATTAATAATGTCATTGTATAACAGATTATTTTGCTCGGAGTCTGAATTTGGCAGTCTATAGCATGCCCCTATACTTGCCCTTTTGAATTTTTGTAGCAGAGGTACTTGCAGGTCTGTGCAGAGAGCAGCCGGCTTGAAGGCTGGGGAGGAAATGGAAGTCGGCTGTCTTGGTGCAGGGCGGAATGCACGTATAAGGGGACAAGATTACTGTGATCAGATGTGTTGCATTAGACAGTGGGCAGGTGTGTCGAGTCACGCTGATCATGGGGTGGAGTTTCCTGATATATAGAGGCTGTCATTCTGTGAGTGCAGGGCCTTTGAGGTTAGATGTAATGTGTAACCTGAGCAGCTGTGTGTTTTGTTCATTTGTCCGTTTGTCTATGTGTTATGCTTTGTGTTAATAGTACCGGGAAGTTACTAACCCCAGGGAACTGCTGCACCACTGCCAGTTCACCCAAACCCTGGAGCTGTTTACCCTGGCCCTGAACACCCTGCACTTGAACACGAGCACTTTTCACCACACCCAGGAAGTGCACCCAGAACTGAGAGGGACACGTTCTGTTGGGACTTTTATTTTTGTTAACCGTTTCAGTTCCTTTGGCCTGTGAGCCCATTTTGAATAAAGTACACCCCGACTACCATTGCTGGTATCAGGGCTGTTTGTATCGAACCCGTGACTTTCTGACGTCATTCTACCACGGCACTCATCACACTGTCACAGAGCCAAATTGTGCTTCTTAACCACTTCAACATCATGACGTACGCACGTACGTCAAATGAAAACCCACTTACAGTACCATGCCGTACCTGCGTACGTCAAGTTTCCCATTCTATTCTATGATTGGTTTCTCAGTCTAGCCTTTCAGGTTTCATTCTCTAAGGCAGTGCTACTACTGTGGAATATGCAATGAAAGTTGGGGGAGGGTCAGGTAACATTTGTATCCAATTGCGTGTCATGTAGCGATTCCAATCTACCTTTGTGCATTTAGAAGACAAAGATATATTGCGGGAAGCCATTCAACTTTTACAAGTATTTATATAGTGTTTTAAATTATTATTTTTTGTTATACTATTAGTTTTACTTGTTTAGTTGTAGTTTATAGTATTTAGCAAAAGCTAAACATGGCAACGTACGTGGTATTTCTATAATGAGCAACAGGATTTAAGTTGGTTCGGAGGATTTAGATACCAGTGACAGTGATGCTGACTTATCACTCAGCGACGATGATGAAGAGGATGTGGAGCCAAGAACAATACAAACTGTACGAACAGAAGAGCATGCAGCTACTTTACAGGTAAGACAGCTGCAAACGGGAAGCTGTTTGGTTTGAAACGGCAGTGCTGTGATGAAATACTATCAAAACACAACACTGGCAATGCGGCAGCAAAATCCATCACAATGCCTGCACAAAGTAGCTGTGTACATGCATTTGTGACTATCCCTCCAACACAAGGGAAGCAGAGACTGCAACAAAGGTGCCGGGTCTGCTACGAAAATGAAAATTAAAAAAAAGACACAAGAAAAATGTGCAGTGGTTGCGAAGGCAACCCCGGGTTCTGTTGTATTGAACATTTCAATAAATGGCACAGAGCAAGTCGATACCGGCACACATTTTGATGTTGTTTGATTTTTATTTGATAATTACTGTATACTGATTATTATTGTTATTAGCATATTAGCAGCGTTTTTGCTTTCATTGTTAAAAAAAAAATCTCTATATTGAATATGGGTATGTAGTACACAGCAGCATAAAGGGTTAATGACAGTTAACAGTTTAGGTCATTTATTCATCATAAGTTAACATTTTTATAGCAATTACAGGTTTGAAAACATTATTATTATTATTTTCAAATCTGGTACCTGGGAAGGGGTTTCATTTTTACATCTGGAGTTGAAGTGGTTAAGCATAGGCTATCGTAAGTGCTGGGAGAACTATACCGGAGGAAAGTGAACCATTTAAAATGTTTAAAATGTGGGTATTAATAACACCATGAACATCTTTTAATAGTTGTGTAGGAATAGGATCAAGAGAGCATGTAGTAGCTCTCATATGTTGAAATAGCTCAGTTCCTGTAAGATAATCAAAGAAAAAGTATAGTAGCCTTAATAGGTGTAGTAGGTAAAATTGTGTTGGAGTCCTCCTTAATAGAAGGTGTCTGTGGAATCTAATTTCTGATGTCTAGTATTTTATTTTTAAAGAAATGTAATTAGTCATTGCAGCTGTGAGAGGAGCCAATGTCAATGGTTTAAAAACAGCCTTAGTGAAACCTTTACTTAAGAAATCTAATCTGGATAGTTCAGTTCTAAGTAATTTTAGACCTATTTCAAACCTTCCTTTTTTAGCAAAGGTACTTGAAAAAGTTATTTTTAAACAAATTCATAGTTTCCTTGGAAATAATAATATCTTCGAGAAATTTCAATCAGGATCTCGCGCTAACCATAGCACCGAGACTGCACTTGTCAAAGTGGTAAATCATCTACGTATAAGTACAGATTCTAAGTGTTTATCTGTACTGATCCTTTTAGATCTGAGTGCTGCTTTTGATACTAGGGATCACAAGATTTTAAATAATCGCCTTAGAGAATGGGTGGGCCTTTCTGGTAGTGTCCTAAACTGGTTCATATCCTATTTAATGAATAGACAGTATTTTGTTGCCTTAGGAGAATCTACATCTGGACTAGCTAATATTACATGTGTTGTTCCGCAGGGCTCCATTCTTGATCCCATGTTATTTTCTTTATACATGCTGCCTCTCGGGGAGGTTATTCGTAAACATGGAGTGAATTTTCACAGCTATGCAGATGACACACAGATTTATATATCTGTTAAACCAGGTGACACAACAGCTATTAATGTTCTTTTCAAATGTCTACTCGATATTAGAAGCTGGATGTCTCAGAATTTCTTACAGTTAATTTCTGATAAGATAGAAGTCTTACTTTTAGGCTCTAATCAACAGATGGACTCGACAAATATTGATCTAGGTATGCTAAAATCAAATGTAAAATCTGAAGTGAAAAACCTGGGGGTTATTCTGCACTTTCCTTTGAACCACATATAAAATACATTACTAGAGTGTCCTTCTATCATTTAAGAAACATTGCGAAAGTTAGATCATTCTTCTCCTTGGATGATGCAAAGAAATTAGTACCTGCTTTTATTTTTTCTAGGTTAGATTACTGTCACGCTTTATTACTATATCACGTCTACAGCTAGTGCAAAATGCTGCTGCTAGAATGCAAACTAGAACAAAAAAAAGGGCTCACATTACACCTGTGTTGGCATCATTGCATTGGCTTCCTGTGCATTACAGAATTGATTTTAAAATTCTATTACTAGTTTTCAAAGCACTGAATGGACTGTCTCCACAATATCTAAATGATATGCTAATTCCTCATCAGCCTGAACGGACTCTGAGATCTGCAAATGCTGGCCTTTTATGTATTCCGAGGGTGAATGGTAAAAGGATGGGAGAGGCTGCTTTCTGTTTTAATGCCCCTACACTCTAGAACTCCTTACCCCCTTTTATCAGAGATTCACCTTCATTTGCAATCTTCAAATCTCGATTAAAAACATACCTTTTTAATATAGCTTTTCCATAACATTTTTATGTTTTATTCTGAGTTTTATTGTTACTTCTGTTTTTAATAACTGAACTGTATTTTTGGATTTTTTTCTGTATGTAAAGCGCTTTGAATTGTATTGTACATGAATTGCGCTATCTGTGATAGGTGTTACAGAAACCTGGCTGTCTGAGAGTGATGGAGACGAATATAATATTAGTGGGTACACACTGTATAGGAAAGACAGGCAGGATAGAAGAGGCGGAGGGGTAGCGCTATACATAAGAAATAGTCTTGAAGCCCAGGTGTTAAATCGGGACAAAGAAAACAACGCCGAATCAATATGGGTCAGAATAATGGACAAAAATTCAAAGGACATAATAATAGGAGCATGCTATAGACCGCCAAATTCAGACACTGAGCAAAATAATCTGTTATACAATGACATTAGAAATGCGTGTAGAAAAGGAGAAGCCATACTAATGGGGGATTTCAACTTCCCCCGTATAAAATGGGAAAACCCGGTGGGGAGCACGATGGACGAAATTGAAATGGTTGAAATGACAAATGACTGCTTCCTAACGCAATTTGTCAAGGCACCGACTAGAGGGGAGGCATGCCTTGATTTAGTCTTTTCAAATAACGAAGACAGAATAACTAAAACAGAGGTCAGAGAGTCATTGGCAAACTCAGACCACAACATGGTCTCATTTGAAATATTTTTTAAAACTCCAAAAGCAATGACTAAAGCTAAGGTTTACAATTTTAGAAAAGCAAACTATGAAGGTATGAAACAGAGACTAACAGAAGTAGATTGGAGTAAAATAGAGAAAACATCCTCAGAAAAAGGATGGCTGTTTTTTTAAAAATGTAGTACTAGAGGCGCAAAACAATTACCTCCCAAAAGTAGACAAATCTAAATCTAAAACAAAATGGCCAAAATGGTTTAATAGATCAATTAAAAAAAATATTCAGCGAAAAAAGGCACTTTACAGAGCGTTTAAAAGGGACCAAAAACAAAGTACACAGAAAGAGTACTTGGAACTGCAAACACAAGTCAAAAAGGAAGTTAGAAAGGCCAAGAGAGAGAGATAGAAATCAATATTGCTAAGGGGGCTAAAACCAATTCCAAAATGTTTTTCCAATATTATGAACAGCAAGAGAACATTCAAAGAGGAGGTTAAATGTCTAAGAGACAAAAATGGCAAAATCATAGATGAAGAAAAAAAATAGCAAATATATTAAATGATTACTTTTCACAGGTTTTTACAAAGGAGGACACAGACAACATGCCCCATATGTGGACCTGTTCCTATCCAATTTTAAATAACTTTAGCATAACAGAGGCAGAAGTGTTAAAGGGACTAGGAGCTCTTAAAATAAACAAATCCCCGGGCCGGATGAGATCCTCCCAATAGTACTCAAAGAAATGAAAGAAGTTATTTACAAACCACTAACCAAGATCATGCAACAGTCTTGACACAGGGGTTGTACCGACAGACTGGAAAATTGCAAACGTAATAACGATCCACAAAAAGGGAGACAAAATCGAACCAGGTAACTACAGACCAATAAGTCTGACTTCTATTATATGTAAACTTATGGAAACTATAATAAGATTCAGAATGCAAAATTACCTATATGGTAACAGTGTCCTGGGAGACAGTCAGCATGGTTTTAGGAAAGGGAGATCGTGTCTAACTAACCTGCTTGATTTTTTTGAGGATGCAACATCAACAATGGATAATTGCAAAGCATACAAAATGGTTTATTTAGATTTCCAGAAAGCTCTTGACAAAGTCCCGCATAAAAGATTAATTCTCAAACTGAACGCAGTAGGGATTCATGCATTCACATGGATTAGGGAGTGGTTAACATGTAGAAAACAGAAAGTACTGATTAGAGGAGAAACCTCAAAATGGAACGAGGTAACCAGTGGTGTACCACAGGGATTAGTATTAGGTCCTCTGCTATTCCTAATCTACATTAATGATTTAGATTCTGGTATAGTAAGCAAACTCGTTAAATTTGCAGACGACACAAAAATAGGAGGAGTGGCAAACACTGTTGCAGCAGCAAAGGTCATTCAAAATGATCTAGACATCATTCAGGACTGGGCAGACACATGGCAAATTACATTTAATAGAGAAAAGTGTAAGGTACTGCACGCAGGCAAAAAAATGTGCATTATAAATATCATATGGGAGATACTAAAATTGAAGAAGGAATCTATGAAAAAGACCTAGGAGTTTATGTGACTCAGAAATGTCTTCATCTAGACAATGTGGGGAAGCTATAAAAAAGGGTAACAAGATGCTCGGCTATATTGTGAAAAGTGTTGAATTTAAATCAAGGGAAGTAATGTTAAAACATTACAATGCATTAGTAAGACCTCATCTAGAATAGTGTGTTCAGTTCTGGTCACCTTGTTACAAAAAGGATATTACTGCTCTAGAGGCAAAGAAGAGCAACCGGAATTATCCCGGGTTTAAAAGGCATGTCGAATGCATACAGGCTAAAATAATTGAATCTATTCAGTCTTGAACAAAGAAGACTATGCAGCGATCTGATTCAAACATTCAAAATCCTAAAAGGTATAGACAATGTCGACCCAGGGGACTTTTTTGACCTGAAAAAAGAAACAAGGACCAGGGGTCACAAATGGAGATTAGATAAAGGGGCATTCAGAACAGAAAATAGGAGGCACTTTTTTACACAGAGAATTGTGAGGGTCTGGAACCACCTCCCCAGTAATGTTGTTGAAGCTGACACCCTGGGATCCTTCAAGAAGCTGCTTGATGAGATTCTGGGATCAATAGGCTACTAACAACCAAACGAGCAAGAAGGGCTGAATGGCCTCCTCTCGTTTGTAAACTTTCTTATGTTCTTATGTTCTTAGTGCTGCTGCTGGTAGAAATGCCTAAAGTGGATTGTTGGCCTCTGATGCACAGAGCCTCCTGTTGGTCTGGAATCTGTATTATATTAATATAAAGAGAAAAAAAGAGAAAATAAAACAATTGTAAACTTAGTTACAAAAATAGTCAAACAAAATACTGTTCAGCTGTACCATACATACAACTAAGGCTCTCGTTGCGCTTGCGCAGCTTCTTTTATTTAAGTACCCAAACAAAAAACAACTCTTGAAAAAACAACAACTACCATTAAAACGGGATATCGTTGGCAAATAATTTTTAAAACCTTGTTTTTTACCCTTCAACAGAGCTAACTGATCTTTAGTAGTCGATATAAATCAGTAAATTTTGTAGGTTATAAAGACTTTGCTTTATATATTTACAAAATATAGCGATACAAATTACAACTGTAATATTAATTTTTGAAGACCATTTGTTTGCTCATCTTTTGGCAAACTGAGTTAATTAATAACAACTGTCTTTCGTCGCGGCTCAGTTGCACAGTGGAAAAGAAGCATTGGATACAGCTTTAATATGAATTTATCTGACTATAGCACTATTATTCAGCGTCGACAACATGGCTTAGTAACTCATTCCATTCTCTCACCACTCTCTGTGAAGGAAGACAAAGAAAGAAAGGGACAGAGACAAAAACAAAGAGAGAAGGCAGGGGGGTCAGAGAGACAACAGGCAAACAGAAAGACACACACATGAGAGGAAGAACAAAGACAAAGTAGATAGGAAAAGCTAGAATGAGAGGGAGGTAGACAGAAAAGAAAAGAAAAGGCTGAGCAGGTAAGATGGTAGGGAGGAACCAGGGAGTGCCAGTCACACACCTGTCTCCAACAGTCTGTGAAGGAGCAGGAAGGATTGTCACTCTGCTGGTTTTAGCTACTCAAGCTACTCCTGGTACTAGTTCGGTGAGTTTCTAATCTGCACATTTCTAATTTATAGGTCTTTTGTTTGTATTCCAGTGTTTGTTTCTGTATGGAAAGTGTTGGTTTGATGTGAGGTTTGTGTTTTATTTATGAGAGTCATTGTGTATATTTTGTTTTTCAGTGTATTGGTGCTGTGACCCCCAATGTGGGTGATTTAAACGGGATACTACTCACTGTTTTGGTGTATGTACACATAAATGTGTGTGTAATGTACCATTTAGGTATAATTGGTATTTTGCTTTAAAAAGTGTTTCAAAAGTAACACACTTAGGGGTAGGTGCAAGTATTGGTGCAGTGCAAATAATTGCAGATGCAAAATTCAGATTGCTTTGCGGCCAGCAGTTCTTTTGTACTGTGCCCTATATAAATTGAAGAGCAATGCAAATTACTCAACACGCAGAAATAATGTGCGTTAACTCATAGTTAGAGACCAAGGTGACATTCATTTCTCTGTACAATGACAGTGGATCTAATATAAATATTAAAACAATTATTTTAAGGTAAAATCTTGTGATGGAAAGTACTGGTTTGATGTGAGGTTTGTGTTTTATTTATGAGAGTCGTTGTGTATTTTTCATGTGTTTTTCAGTGTATTGGTGCTGTGACCCCCAATGTGGATTTTCATGGGATACTACTCACTGTTTTGGTGTATGTACTAGGGCTGTCAAGCCATTAAAAAAATGAATTGAGATTAATCTCACAATTAAAAAAATGAATCTTAGTTAATCTTGGTTTTAATTGCATATTTAATTGATACAATTACTGCATCCATCTCATTTGTTTGTTTTATTACGGATGCTATTATTATTGAAAACTCTTCTTATTACCTATAAGGCCTTACATGGTCTTAGTCCATATCTTCAAGATATGCTAACCCAATTGTCCCTGGTCGTTCCCTGAGATTGGAAAACGCTAATCTTCAAAATTAGTTTGAACTCTGCCGTTTATGTGTGTGTGTGTGTGTGTGTGTGTGTGTGTGTGTGTATATATATATATATATATATATATATATATATATATATATATATATATATATATATATATATATATATATATATATATATATATATACACACATGAATAAATACAGTATATATATATATATATATATGAAATTTATATTGGATTATTTGGCTTCCAGCTGGCTTGGGAAGCTTATTGTTATTTTAAAGATTTATTTATTTATTTTTTATTTTTTTATTTTTTTTATTATTGTGTTTTTTCTTCCCAAAACTTTAAACTGCCCCTGTTCGCACGCGGTGTAACCAATCAACATGGAACTTGGCAGGTATCATCCCGTGTAGATTACAGTTCAGATGCAAGGACCTACGTTTTGTTCTCAAATTTAAAACTGCTGCAGTTGAAAAAATGGTTTATTTGATTAACTGACAAGCATCAACCCTGTGTCAATACAATTGACTTTTTCAAAAATGGTGTCTGTGCATAAACCAATATGGCCACCTGATGCATTTCTTTAAAAACCTTTAAAAAATCTTTGGTCAAATGTAAAACTAGCTTATAACTCCTTACAAAGTGCAGATAGGTTAATGGTTACTATGGAACACATATATGAACCCATATATGCTCTATCCAAAAACCACCTTGCCTGTGACCTTTGATCTCTGCAAGGTCAAATATAAAACTAGCTTATAACTCCTTACAGTGTGTAGTTAGGGTCATGGTTACTATGGTGTTTAAAGTTATAAAGCACTTGTGCTGCAATGCTACAGCTTGCCAAAATTTCCAACTGCTACTGCGCTTGGAAGCCGTAAACCTGCCTGGCAGTTCTAGTTATTATTATTCTGCCAAATTTTGAAATGTCTGTAAAATCAACACCGTTACACGAAAACTCACACGATGGTAGAGGCCAGTGGGAAGTTGTGCCAGCACAAAAATGAAGGTCATAGGTCAGTGAGGAGAGACGGGGAGAGGAGAGAGGAAGAGAGAGAGAGTGGAGAGGGAGAAGGGGAGGTGAGAGGAGAGAGAGGGAGGAGAGGAGGGAGGAGGAGAGAGGAGGGGTGGAGAGAGATGTGGAGGGGAGAAGGGTGGGGTAGGATATAGGATAGGATAGGATAGGCAGCAGTGTGGAGTAGTGGTTAGGGCTCTGGACTCTTGACCGGTGGGTCGTGGGTTCAATCCCTGGTGGGGGGACACCCTTGAGCCTTGAGCAAGGTACTTTACCTAGATTGCTCCAGTAAAAACCCAACTGTATAAATGGGTAATTGTATGTAAAAATAATGTGATATCTTGTAACAATTGTAAGTCGCCCTGGATAAGGGCATCTGCTAAGAAATAAATAATAATAATAATAATAACATGGTTTGGTGGCCATATTGGATTTGTTAAGAATTTTGATCAGTTAAAAACATCTTCTCCAAAACCACTTTGGTAGAGATGTGAAACTTCTTCTCTGAAACCGTTATGCCGATTGAAGCGAAACTTTGCATACATAGCCTTGGTAAGGTTGTCTATCAAGTTTGTTCAAGACAAATCAATACATAAAAAAACATGGCCGCCTCAAATCAATCAAATTTCAGCTATGTTCAATTTGCACATATTTACATATATTGCAGTATTTATCTAAGGTAGAATGTTGTAGACTCATGAATCTTCAGAGTAGTAGAGGCCTATGGGAATTAATGTATGCTTGTGGCAAAGTGGTAGCAGTAATCCCAAGAACAAACAGACAACAAAGTACGGCTGAAATGGTTAATTTAATGATTATTAATCCAATGATCTGATGACTAGCCAGCAAATAATAATGAGCTGGCAATACACAACAATGTGTATTACACAGAAATCAAAAGGGTTGCAGTCCCGTAAATAATAAGAACAGTACTAACACACGCAATTAGACACACACTGACGATCACAAGTCCAAAGTGAGTGCTCTCAGTGCTTGTGGTGAAGTACAATATAATACGTGCTATACTTGTGAACAAGTGCTGATAACAATGTTAATCATGACTGTAGTGCAGTGTTGATCCGGTTTTGTGCTGGACCTTGGCGACAGCTCCGGATTTGTATTTAGCCGTCTAGTGCTATATAACAAAAACACAGACAGTTACTAAACAGACACGAACAAACAACAAAACACTCACAAATATTTTCCATTAAGCTTTCTCTGCGTCTCACACGGTCCTTCCAGTCTCTCAATAAAACCCAAGCGAAGGAAAAGATTTACAATTCTCCGGCCCCTTTTATGCAATCATGCATGACCCCTTGATAAATGATTACAGTTGACTCTATTGCCTGCAGCTGCTACCTCGTTTACCTTCCGGGTCAATATGTTCCTGCAGCAGAGCTCTGTCTTTTTCCAGGCTGACTGACTTCCCGACCCAGGAAATGAACTGTCAGGCCAACCCGTCCAAAGCCTTTCCCTTTCGCTACTTAGTGCCCTCACAGGTCGGGAGGGAGATTTACAACCAGAACTCATATTTCTGTCACATAGCTCCATTAAAAAATTAACTTGATCTTGACCTTGACCTTTGACCTCTCATTAAGGTCAAATGTAAAACTAGCTTTTAACTCCTTACAGAGTGCAGATACGGTCATGGTTACTATGGAACATATATAGTAAACCATATGGGCTCTATCCAACTGCATTAATGGCCATAGTGGATTTGTCAAAAATATTAAAACATCTCTGAAACCGTTTTACCAATTGAAGTGAAACTTTGCATAGTTAACCTCAGGGAGGTTGTCTTTGAAGTTTGTTAAAAGTAAAGTTGCTGCATCAAAAAACATGGAGGCCACGAGCAAATCATATTTCAGCCTATATTGTACTATTAAATCTATGGTGCAGTATAGTATAGGGCAGCAGTGTGGAGTAGTGGTTAGGGCTCTGGACTCTTGACTGGAGGGTTGTGGGTTCAATCCCAGGTGGGGGACACTGCTGCTGTACTCTTGAGTAAGGTGCTTTACCTAGATTTCTCAAGGAAAAACCCAACTGTATAAACGGGTAAGTGTATGTAAAAATAATGTGATATCTTGTAACAATTGTAAGTAGCCCTGGATAAGGGTGTCTGCTTAGAAATAAATAATAATAATAGCACAAAGACTAGTAGATGCCAATGGGGTACTATGCCACATGTGAAATACGGTCATAGGTCACATGGTCTGGAGCTTGGAACCTGGTTATTGTTATTATTATTATTATTATTATTATTATTATTATTATTATTATTATTAATCATAATAATCTTAATAATAATAACAGCCCAACATAAAAAAACAAAAAAACTGTTGTCCTATTTCTAGATTAATATCGTTTCCCCTTATAGTTTTATATTTGTTTACACAGAATTATACAGAAAAATTCCAGCATTTGTTGTTAAATTGTTTGAATCAGGTTGAGATGAATTGCTAAATTTTCAGGTCCCGATAGTATATAGATGTAACAAGCAGCCTTTAACATCTGCCAACTGTAAGGTTCCAGATTTAATAAAAAACTAAATTGTTGCTCCAAATTCACATATATAGAAATTCTAGAATAAAAATGTTTGACAGCGTAGAAAGCTTAGGTAACGTTGAGTTCTAATATCTTAAAAAAAAACAAAAAAAACAAACAACATTCACTTTAGTACTTTGTGAGTATTATATTTACTTTCAGCAATTGTATTACCATTAACTCATTAAGTGCAACAAAATAACCAAAAATAATCTTAACAGACTTTGAAACATTATTTTATATTTATAATAGTAATAATAATAAACTTTATTTTGAATAGCGCCCTTAAAAGCAATCATCTCAGAGCGCTTCACAATTAATAGTACAGCAATAAAATAAAAAGATTATACATAAAAAAAGAAAGAGGAAATAAAACAATCATAAAAATCATAAAAACGCCTTTCTAAAAAAGTAAGTCTTTAAATTAGCTTTAAAAACACTCAAAGAAGCAGAGTCCCTATTTGTCGTTTTCCTCTCAATACCAAACATTATCAGACTCCATCTTGGCAATACAGCCCTGGTTTGTGATGAACAGCATAAAAAAAATAAAAAAAACCTGGACATTCAAATCAACAAACAATCAAATTTCATTAACGTCACAGTTTTTGTATAAATCATAGATGTGATCATGACAACAAAAAAATGCAACGTTCAAACGCTCTGTTTTTTTGTTCAGTGTAGAAACACAGTATATCCAAAATGAAAACAAAACAAAAAAAATCAAACACAGTCTCTAATCTGTAGAAAAACAAAACAACAGCTGCACAAAAAAAACAATCCCAAAATGCAACAACATGTGGAGAAAAAAAAAAAGAACAGTGATCTGTAAAGCCAATGCATAAAAATAACCAGTTTGATTTCACCACACGTTATTGCTGAGCTTGTCAGTCAGCATGGTTTTAGGAAAGGGAGACTGTGTCTAACTAACATGCTTGATTTTTTTGAGGATATACATTAATGACTTAGATTCTGGTATAGTAAGCAAACTTGTTAAATTTGCAGACGACACAAAAATAGGAGGAGTGGCAAACACTGATGCAGCACTGGGCAGACACATGGCAAATTACATTTAATAGAGAAAAGTGTAAGGTACTGCACGCAGGCAATAAAAATGTGCATTGTAAATACCATATGGGAGATACTGAAATTGAAGAAGGAATCTATGAAAAAGACCTAAGAGTTTATGTTGACTCCGAAATATCTTCCTTTAGTTGGGAAGCTATAAAAAAGGCCAACAAAATGCTCTGATATATAGTGAAAAGTGTTGAATTTAAATCAAAGGAAGTAATGTTAAACTTTACAATGCCTCATTAAGACCTCATAAGACCTCATCTAGAATACTGTGTTCACTTCTGGTCACCTTGTTACAAAAAGGATATTGCTGCTCTAGAAAGAGTGCAAGAAGAGCGACCAGATTTATTCTGGGTTAAAAGGCATGTCATATGCAGACAGGCTAAAAATAACTGAATCTATTCAGTCTTGAACAATGAAGACTATGCGGGGATCTTATTCAAGCATTCAAAATTCTAAAAGGTATTGACAATGTCGACCCAATGGACTTTTTCGATGTGAAAAAGAAACAAGGACCAGGGGTCACAAGTGGAGATTAGATAAGGGGCATTCAGAACAGAAAATAGTGGGCACTTTTTTACACAGAGAATTGTGGGAATCTGGAAGAAACTCCCCAGTAATGTTGTTGAAGCTGACACCCTGGGATCCTTCAAGAAGCTGCTTGATGAGATTCTGGGATAATAAGCTACTAACAACCAAACGAGCAAGATGGGCCGAATGGCCTCCTATCGTTTGTAAACTTTCTTATGTTCTTATGTAATCCGCAGCAGATCCCGGCGTGGAGTCAATCTTCTTAGCCTGGTTGTTGACACAGAGACATGCTATTGAAATCTGCTGCAGTCAGACAAGTTGCTTGAAGTAAAGTGCTTATTCTAGATTAATACATTTCCTGGGCCCAACAAAGCTAGAACCATAAAGCTTGCTAATACACTGAAATCAATCTGACTCTACTGCATAACACCAGAAGCCCCGCGGCGGTCATTTTGGCTGTTTTTGGTTTTAAAATGTAATTTTCTCCAGTCATGTAACACATATGGGGCTGTGCATTCATGTACCTTTCTGTTGGTATGTATTAAATATTCTCACAAAGCATGAAACACGGGAGTGCAGAAATAAAGGAGATATATTACATTATACTTAACGGCATTCTACTTTATTATTTTTATTTACCAGTCATCAATGTTTTTAGCTGTAATTAGATTAGTCTCTGTCTGTCTGAGTAAATGTCTGACAGTCTATTGTTTTTCAATTAGCCTTTTGAAAGGCTGGCGTCTGCTTGCCAGCTGTGCTGCTTTGGTCAGTCAATTAGCATTGGGACTAGTGAAAATAAATACCAGAGACCGTGGAGTTTTACAACGCAACAAAATATGAAATTGATGTTTGGATCAGAAGGCACGGAAGTATTCCGTGAAAGCTGGCTCCCAACAGTGGCCTGTTCAGATGTTTTACAATGTATTGGATCTAGCAGCCATCAACTCCTGGGTACTGTACAAAGAATGCACGGAGAAGAATTTACCAAGGAGAGAATATATTTTACAGTTAGCACAGGAACTTTACAAGAAGCATTTGGAACAGAGGGAAACTGCCAAGCGTGTACCCACAGCTGAAGCTGGCAACCCCGCTGAGAGCCGCAAGAGATGCCAATGCCAGGTTGGCAAGTGCAATAAAAATAAAACTTCAGACAGCTGTGCCCTGTGCAGAAAGGCGGTGTGGAGAAGCGCATTATCTGTGTTGATTGTGAACAGCCTTAGACTCAAGGTAAAGGAATACCATTTTGTTGAAAAAAAAGAAAAATAAATTAGACTTTTTTTTACAACTTATTGTGCTGTGTGCTTCTGTAAAACGTTTCCTTCTAAGTTTATTTATCTACGTTGTTCAGTTGCTTTTGCGCATCTGATAATAAACTGATTGCTGTTGAAAGTTAAAAATGTATTGCTATGGTTTCAGTTTTATAAATATGTATGTTGTAAACCGATGTCTGTTCAGATGTTTATTTACTTACAGTGCCAAGAAAAAGTTTGTGAACCCCAATGATAATTATGGAAATTCCATAGTTTTAAAATGATAGCCTTCTTGAATCAAAACCAGTCTTTTCTTAAATATCCAATAAGGTCTATATTAACCAATTCTATGTCTTTTGAAACAAAATGATATATGAATTAGACAAACAATGAGTAATTAAGATTCAGTGTATGTGAAAAGGTAAGTGAACCCCTGGTTTTATCAGCTCAATTAAGGGGATAATTAGAATCAGGTGTTTAAACAATTAGGTAGATCTTCAGGGGTGAGTTTGGGGGGCCCCACCCTATATAAAGATCAGAAACTTTGTGAGTTTGGACTTCATCATACAGGTGTGTGGAAACACATCATGCCACGATCAAAAGAAATCTCTGAGGACCTCAGAAAAACAATTATTGATGCTCACCAGTCTAGAAAGGGTTACAAAACCATTTCTAAGGACTTGGGGCTCCACCAATCCACTGTCAGACAGATAGTCTATAAATGGAGAAAGTTCAAGACCACAGTCACTGTACCCAGGAGAGGTCATCCTACCAAAATCTCTCCAAGAACAAACTGGAAAATCATCAAGGAAGTCACAAAGAACCCCAGAGTAACATCCAAGGATCTGCAGGCCACTCTCGCCTTGGCTAATGTGAGTGTTCATGACTCAACTATCAGAAAAAGACTGAACAAGAATGGTGTTCATGGAAAGATAGCCAGGAGGAAACCACTGCTCTCTAAAAAGAACATTGCTGTCTGTCTGAAGTTCGCCAAAAAGCACATAGATGATCCACAAGACTTCTGGAACAATGTTCTCTGGACAGACGAGTCAAAGGAAGAACTTTTTGGCCTCAATGAGAAACGTTATGTTTGGCGAAAACCAAACACTGTGTTCAAACAGAAGAACCTCATCCCAGCCGTCAAACATGGTGGTGGGAGTGTGATGGTTTGGGGCTGCTTTGCTGCCTCAGGACCTGGACGGCTTGCCATCATTGACACAACCATGAATTCTGCATTGTATCAGAAGACTCTAGAGGAGAATGTCAGGCCATCCGTCCGTGAGCTGAAGCTGAACCGAAAGTGGGTCATGCAGCAAGACAATGATCCTAAACATACAAACAGATCTACAAAAGAATGGCTGCAGAAGAAGACATTCTGCATTTTAGAATGGCCTAGTCAAAGTCTGGACCTAAACCCCATTGAAATGTTGTGGCAGGACCTGAAGCGAGCTGTCCATGCAAGGAAGACCTCAAATGTTACCGAGTTGAAGCAGTTCTGTAAGGAGGAATGGGCCAAAATTTCTCAAAACCGATGTGAGAGACTGACCAAGAGTTACAGGAAACGCTTAGTTGAAGTCATTGCTGCTCAAGGGGTTGCCACCAGTTACTGAATCTAAAGGTTCACATACTTTTTCACACATGGATATTGAATGTTGATTCATTTGTGGATAAATAAATTTTGAAAAAGTATCATGTTTTTGTGACATTGGTTTAATCAGGTTATCTTTATCTATTATTAGGACTTAGATTAAGATCTAATAACATTGTAGGTTTGAAATATGTGAAAATCCTGAGGGGTTCACAAACTTTTTCTCGGCACTGTACATTTTCTTGTTTCGATTTGTAAAATAAATGTTCATATATATGTGTGTGTGTGTGTGTGTGTGTGTGTGTGTGTGTGTGTGTATGTGTGTGTCAGAGTGTGTGTGTGTGTGTGTGTGTGTGTGTGTGTGTGCTTTTATATATATATACACAATATACTTCGGTTTTTCAGATGTTTATGTAACATACTCAATAAAAAAAATTAAAAAATATTACATCGGACTGTTCCTCCGTTCGTTATACTATTTACAGTGTTTTGAATAAAACCGTTAGAAAGACTGCTGCGGGGCTTCCAGGTATGAGTATATCTCCGGTCCTTCTTGTGTTAAGCATCTCTCTCCCCTACTCAGTTTAGCGGTACATTCAAACACTGAGCTGTACGATGACATCATGCAGGAAGTGGAGGTCAGCACGGGGGGTTGGGGGCCCAGAAACTCTGATAGAGTTATGTGGTCCTTGCTACATAGACTGTCAGCATTAATATACCAAAAACGTTTTTATCCACTGATATGTAAATATATACATATGTATTTAAAAAAGGTACCTGCAATAGGAGTCAAATTTTACTAATGAGAGGAATATTCTGTTTAAAACAGGCGAGGCTACGTTTGGTAAGATTCTTTTGTTACATCGCATATCAGCCTCACATCAGATGTGATAGAAAGAGACACTTTTTGCAAAGCAGGTGTTATTTATTTATTTATTGTGCATGCACTTTCCCACCTCTCTGTTACCAGGGGAAGTCAGGAAGCAATCAGCGCAGCGCACAAACAAACTAGATGCTGATGAAAGCCTGGTGTATTAATACAAAAATAAGTTTAAAAAAAGTTAAACGTCAAGAAATAATAAAGACAAATGCACGTTAAAAAAAAAAACGAAACTCCAAATAAATTAACATGTTAATCGCAGAAGTTAACTGCGATTAATTGACATCCCTAGTATGTACACATAAATATGTGTGTAATTTGCCACTTTAAAAAAGTTACTTATTTGAGGAAGTGTAGTCTTTATTCTGGTTGTGGTTAGCTTCAAAAATAATTTTAGGTTTTAATTGTGTTTACCCACTGCTACCCCATAATAAATGGTGATATAGAGCAAGCCTCTCTAGTATGCATATTACTTAACCAGGAACTTCAGTACTAGTAGGGACTATAAAGTAGCTTGCGTCAGCAAGACATTTTGGTACTGTGAGTTAACTCATAGTTAGAGAGCAAGGTGTTAAAGACATTAAACCTTTTTTTTTGTGAATTAAATACGATTTATGTAATATTTGCTCAACTGTTCATCTGTTTCAAAAACCACCCTAACCTGGGGAATGTTTTGAAAATAGATTATTCATTTTATGAAGTCCCATACTACAGTATTTTGCTTGTTTAGCGAATGGTATGTTGTTTTTTTATTCGCAGTGTATTGTATGTTACTTCACTAGTAAGTTTGTTTTGTGTGGTGTTTATTCTTAGTTTAAATGTTGTGTGCACTGGGTTGTAGATAGTAAAGTATTTCTGTTTTTGTTTCGAATGTCACTTGACTAGTTTTACAGATGTGTCATTGTGGGGGGGTTATATTCCCTAGAGCAATGAAACTTGGCAGGTTGTAGCACAACACCATATGGAAAGAGCAATGGTTGTTACCTGTCATCATTGGGGCTCTCTCATAGCATACCTATATGTGTTTATGACCCCAGGTATCAATAATGTAGTACTCCAAATGATTGCTCTCCTGTGCTTTCATTTCGAAAACTTGCCAAGTTGTGTTTGTTGTTGTTTAAACAAACATTACACCAGCATAACAGTTTAAAATGCCATGTATTAAAAACTATATTTGACGATTTTTTAAAAATAAAAGTTCTAAGGGGAGAATGTGATGTTGCCATAAGGTATATTGTGGGACTAAAAAGAAAGAGTAATTCATTTAGACAGGTTTTAAAATCAATTCTGTAATGCACAGGAAGCCAATGCAATGATGCCAACACAGGCGTAATGTGAGCCCCAAGTATAGGCGCAGTGCTAACAATTGCAACAACAATTTGTGGCCAGGCAATTATTTTCTTCTGCGCCCTATGTAAGCTTAAGAGTAATGCAAATTACTCAACATGCACAGGTGGTGTGGCAAAGTGGCTGCTGATTAGAAACAGGTGCAGAGGTGAAACAGTGCAGAAATAATTACACAGAAGGAAACTGTAATCCGTTTTGGAAAACATAAGAACATAAGAAAGTTTACAAACAAGAGGAGGCCATTCAGCCCATCTTGCTCGTTTGGTTGTTAGTAGCTTACTGATCCCAGAATCTCATCAAGCAGCTTCTTGAAGGATCCCAGGGTGTCAGCTTCAACGACATTACTGGGGAGTTGGTTCCAGACCCTCACAATTCTCTGTGTAAAAAAGTGCCTCCTATCTTCTCTTCTGAATGCCCCTTTATCTAATCTCCATTTGTGACCCCTGGTCCTTGTTTCTTTTTTCAGGTCAAAAAAGTCCCCTGGGTCAACATTGTCTATACCTTTTATGATTTTGAATGCTTGAATCAGATCACCGCGTAGTCTTCGTTGTTCAAGACTGAATAGATTCAATTCTTTTAGCCTGTCTGCACACAACATGCCTTTTAAACCCGGGATAATTCTGGTTGCTCTTCTTTGCACTCTTTCTAGAGCAGCAATATCCTTTTTGTAACAAGGTGACCAGAACTGAACACAATATTCTAGGTGAGGTTTTACTAATGCATTGTAAAGTTTTAACATTACTTCCCTTGATTTAAATTCAACACATTTCACTATATATCCGAGCATCTTGTTGGCCTTTTTTATAGCTTCCCCACATTGTCTAGATGAAGACATTTCTGAGTCAACATAAACTCCTAGGTCTTTTTCATAGTTCCCTTCTTCAATTTCAGTATCTCCCATGTGATATTTATAATGCACATTTTTATTGTCTGCATGCAGTACCTTACACTTTTCTCTATTAAATGTCATTTGCCATGTGTCTGCCCAGTTCTGAATGCTGTCTAGATCATTTTGAATGACCTTTGCTGCTGCAACAGTGTTTGCCACTCCTCTTATTTTTGTGTCGTCTGCAAATTTAACAAGTTTGCTTACTATACAAGAATCTAAATCATTAATGTAGATTAGGAATAGCAGAGGACCTAATACTGATCCCTGTGTTACACTACTGGTTACCTCGCTCTATTTTGAGGTTCCTCCTCTAATCAGTACTTTCTGTTTTCTACATGTTAACCACTCCCTAATCCATGTGCATGCATTTCCTTGAATCCCTACTGATAAGGTTCTATAGATATAGATAAGGTTCTATGCAGAGTTGTTGCAATTCAATTACAAAGATTTCTAACTCTTAATGGTATATTCGAGAAGTTTCAGTCTGTTTTTTTTGCTGCACATAACACAGAGACGGTCCTTGTCAGAGTTGTGAATGATCTGCTGATAAACTCTGACTCAGGCTTTCCATCAGTATTAATTCTTCTTGATCCAAGTGCTGCCTTTGATACTGTAGACCGTTAGGTGACATCATCCGCAGTCACGGAGTGAACTTCCATTGCTATGCTGAAGATACCCAGCTATATTTGTCCCTAAAGCCAGGAATTTCTTCTCCCTGGGTGTAATTAGCTACTTGCCTTACAGACATTAAGCACTGGCTTCAACAGAATTTTCTAGTGTTGAATTCAAATAAAGCAGAGGTTATGCTACTGGGATCACAGAACCAACTGAAAGGAAATGTGGGATTACATGAGCTCGACCCTTGCAGTCTATCATCAAAACTTAAACTAGAAATTAAGAATTTGGGGGTCATCTTTGATCCTGATCTATCATGTGAGACTCATATTAGGGAAGTTACTAAAGTATATTTTTACCATTTGAGAAATATAGTCAAACTTAGACCAATTATTTCCGTATCTGATGCCGAGAGACTAATGCATGCCTTTGTTTCATCTAGAATTGATTACTGTAATGCACTTTTTTCGGTGTCCCAAAATGTGTGGTATCCCGCTTGCAGCTTGTTCAGAATACCGCCTCTAGAATTCTGACTAAAACCAGGAAAAGTGAACATATTACCCCTGTTTTGGCCTCTTACACTGGCTTCCTTTTGCAGTATAGAATTGATTTTTAGATTTTGGTGTTAACTTACCCTGAATGGATTAGCACCTAGTTATTTGCAGGAGTTAATGACCCCATATCTTCCAAACCACACTCTGAGATCACAGGATGTGGGGCTGCTGGTTATTCCTAGGGTTAACAAAAGCAACACGTGACTTTTTCTTGTAGAGCTCTGAAATTATGGAAAGCTCTGTCTTCGTTTATCAGGGAAGCTGGGACCATTACAGTTTTCAAGTCAAGACTAAAAACGCACTTTTATAAAATGGCTTTCTTATCTTAGTGGGTAACTTTAAAATTGCTGCTTTTGTATTATTATGTGTATACCTTTAAATGGTCTGACTGTGACAGTTGTATGTGTTCTCTAGTATGGTATAACTAAAGACCTAGGTTATAGGTGTATACTGACACTGAGCATAGAAAATCAAATACTACGGTCCAAGCAAGTAAATAAGTACAGCAAAAAACAAAGATTTCACAGGAGCCAAGAGAGTAAACTTTTTTTCGGGTTTTATTAATTGTATTTTTCGGTGCTGCATAGATTTAAGAAAAGAAAAAGAAACATAAGCAAAATAAAGACATGCCTATAAATAATTATAGACTGCGGCTGCAAATTAAATCTGTAAGCAATATTTGCACATCAATGTTTCAGTCCCGGTGTTATAGAAAACATAAAAAAAGAAAAAAAAACAGGGAAGTTTTCAAAAAATAGCAAAGAGATCAAATAATAATAATAATTTAAAAAAAAACACTCTTCAACAAAAACTGAATGGCCATTAAAAAAATGTTTATAATCCATAATCCAGAAGAAATATAAAAAAGGATTGATCTCACCCGGTCATAATGAATCCGCTGTGAAGCTCCTTGTGGCAAAGTGGCTGGTTGTGATGCCTGCGCAATGAACAAACAGAGAATTGTAATCCAGTTGGAAACAGGTTTTATTGATTATAATCCCGGTCTGGTGACCAAACAATAACTCCTGGAAGCAAATAAACGGGTTACAGTCCCAAATAATAAACACACGTATCTTTCCCACAATGTACAAAACACGGTCACCAGTCCTGGGTGCGTGCTGTAGTGCTTGTGGTGGGTGATACAAGTTTATTCATGACAAAAGTGAAGTGCTGGTCCAGTTTTTGTGCTGGCCCTTGGAGACAGCTCCGGAACGTGTTAGTCATCTAATAATAACAAACATACAATTATAGACGAACAAAACAAAACACTCACGGTACTTTTATCACAAACCAAACGAAGGAAGAGATTGCGATTCTCTGACCCCTTTTATTCCGTCACACATGACCCCTTGGTAAAACAAGTCCAACTGCCTCTCCAATCTGCAGCTGCCACATTGTTTCCCTTCCGGGTCAATGCATTCTTGCAATGGAGTCTCGCCTTCATCCAGACTGGCCGACTTCCCGACCCTGGGAAAGAACTGTCGGACCAGCCCATCCAAAGAACTCTGTTCTCGCTGCTTAGTGCCCTCACTGGTCGGGAGGGAGATTTACCACCAAGAATCATTGTATTTCTGTCACAGTCCTCCATAGCAATTTAACAGTGATCCAAAGTAGCAAAATCAATAAAACCCAGAGTTCATTACAGCAAGCTGAACGTGAAACTCTTCAAAATGAAAGGTCTACATGTTAGTATAACTGTATGTGTGTAGCACTATTATTAGTGCAAACACCTATTGAAACTGGTAGGAAAGAATAGAAATGCATCTGACTAACAAAAATAGTTGCATACAAAACACAGACTAACACATCTACAAACTCCTGGAGACTGCTTACGTTTTCTTTCTTCAAACCTAACAGGAACCACAAGTCATCCGATACCTGCCTTTTTTCTGCTTTTATACCTTACCGGTAATGAGCTCCAAACAAAGGAAGCTCCGCCCCCAACTACAGATAGCAGACGGGGCCAAATACAAAAGTGCATAGTCATAAAAGTACCGTATTAACCCTACTATAAGAGGGTACTAAGACCATGGCCGTAACTAGCTATGAGGACACTGAGGTCATGTCCTCGGTTGTTTTTTTGCATCATCAGTGTTGATGCTCATGTAAAAATTCTGATAAAGTACAAAAGACACCTTAATTTTCTCTGTTGGTTTGCCAGGGTTGAGTAGTAAATACCAAGCAGTCATATAAATACTGCCAGCTATAGCTTGAAATCTAAGTTTGAGCTCGGTAGAATGTCAGCTCTGGTTACGATGCTGACTAAGACATGAATTATAACAGATGTCAAAGGAGTTTTAAAAAAACTAGGCAACAACATAAATATAAGGAGCTAAAAAAAATAAAAAATACAATTTCAGTGAACTATATTGCCTGACCAGGCTTACTGGCATTCATTTAAGAATGCACAGGTGCTGCACTTCTGGCAGCACATTCTGTGGCAGTTGCTACAGTTTGACATGCATACAAATGCATTCTGGTTTGTTCTTTTTTTCTGCTATGTACTTATCTGAGTCAACAAACTCTCTCCTGACCTGTGAGGGCGCTGTGTAACAGGAACAGTGTGCCCTGGACTGGATGGTTTGACAGTTCCTTTCAGGGTCAGTTGGAAGTCGGCTATCCAGGAAGGGGGCGGAGCCACAATACCAGAATTCATCGCCTTAATACGGTAGGTGATGTTTCAGTCATGGATTGGAGGAGACGTGATTGCACTCGCTACCAAAGGGGGTGGGACTGAAGGTATATCATATATCCATGACTGACACATCAGCTACCGCAGTAAGGAGCTGACTTCTAGTATTGTGGCTTCACCCCCTTTTTGCATGGCCGACTTCCGACTGACCCTATGAACTGTCAAACCATCCAGTCCTAGGCACACTTTTCCTGTTATACCAACTCCCATGTAATGTTGTTGAAGCTGACACCCTGGGATCCTTCAAGAACCTGCTTGATGAGATTCTGGGATCAATAAGCTACTAACAACCAAACGAGCAAGATGGGCTGAATGGCCTCCTCTCGTTTGTAAACTTTCTTATGTTCTTATGTTCTTATGTTCTTATACCGCACCCTCACAGGTCGGGAGGGAGATTGTTGACTAGGATTCATTCGCTCTCTGTCACAGGGGGACCAACAGTTTTTATAAATATTAATTTGGATGTAGTCTTTTGGATTTTTCTTCACTAACCTCTCACACTCAACTCTCATGCAGGGTTGCCAAAAATTAAAATACATTTGTAGCCTAAAGTCAACCAAATTCCATCCAAAAGTAGCCCAATATTATGTTGCCTAAACACTCACACTGTGTAGCTACAGGTAGCAGAGTTGTCATTAGGTTAGTGCAGTTTAAACTGTGTAAGCAAAAAAAAAAAAAAAACTTGTAGTATTAAGCGACTAGTAAAGCCACAAGACTATTTTAATTCAAAATACAACTGCTTTCCCTATTATAATGTATATTATATATCAGTAAACTTTGAATTTAAAACGTGTATGTCTAACCAACCTGAATTCTGATGACAGGTCTGAGGGAGGAATGTATATACAAAAAAATTCAATAAAATGTCCTTTATGTATGAACTTAAACTTTCTAAACTATGACATCTGAGAGAACATTCTCTCCACTTTAGTTCAGGCTCAGACTCTCACTTTTCGCTCTCGAAACATCCGCTACCCATAATGCCATGTATAGCAGTAATATCATATCCATAGATAATAATGCAATGTAAAGCAGTAATATCATATTCACAGATAATAATGCAATATTGTTACAGTCTTTCGCAATAGGGATGTAAACACTTAGGGCTGTGTATCATATAGCTTAGTATGTTGTTTAAAAATATAGTTACAACTTTAAAACCATTCTTAAATATCCAAATGTGATACCCGCACAAATGCCCAAAAATTAGGCACCTGCCCAAAACCATTTTTTCGCGCACAATTAAAAAAAATTGCTCATTTGGGCGTGAACCTGCCCAATCTGGCAACACTGCTATACAGAGTGCAGACAGAATTAGATAAAGTTCTGGAAGCAGGCTTGTTCAATACATGAAAGGTAGTGCGCGTTAGAATAATTCTCCTGCACCTGCATGTTTCTCTGACGCTTTACCTTGATTTGTGGTGCAAGGAAACCCAATCTTGCCATTTTAGGCTGTTTTATATTGATTTATTTTTTGATAAACTTTGAAATTCCATTGTGTACGTTTTTACATGAATGATAAAAATTGTATTCGTCAGGCGAGATGGTGAACCAGGATCCTAGCCAGTATACATGTTTGGTGCTCTGAGAAGTGCCGGTATGGCATACTGTAGTATACTGGCCCATTTTGACCACTGCATATATATCAATATTGATAAACGTATGTGCAATTGTGTGCAATCATACTAAACTACTCAAGAAACAAAATGTGTGATATGTGCCACATTTCCTTTGGATGGTTTTCATTTTCTTTTTTTTTGTTTCATTACAATTGGATTTGTGGCTCTCTCCATATATTTAAATCTCATATTTGTATGCATGGCCGCCTCCACTATCCCAGAAATCAAGGACAAGCAGACTCACAGGCCACTTAATTTGACGACAAAATACATTCATTTTTTAAATTTATCCTGGATTCAAATCAAGATAAATAATACCTTGTTTGTATTACATTTATAAAAACTGTCAGATTCCATTGTGCACGTTTTTACATGAATAATCAAAAACATTTTTACATGAATGATCAAAAACTTAACAATAGTATTTTCTCCCTAACTCACTGTGGCAAAGTGGTTGCTGATTATGAACAGGTGCAGAGGTGATGCAGTGCAGGAATAAACAGACAGAGATTTGTAATCCGGTATGGAAAATAGTTATTTTATTTTTGTTATAATCCAGGTCTGGTGACCAAATAATAAACTCTGTTTATACACAGCGATGTGTAAAACACGGAGAACAGTAACAGGGATTGCAGCCCTAAACAATAAACACAGTATCTCTCCCACAATATACAACCACGGTCAGCAGTCCTGGGTGCGTGCTGTAGTGCTCGTGGTGGGTGATACAGTTTAAAGAGTGCAGTGCTGTTGCGGTTCAGTGCTGGCTCTTAGCATCAGCTCCGGAACGTGTTAGCCGTCTATAAACACACAAGTAACAATTATAGAGAAGACAAACAAAAAAAACACTCACAATACTCTTAATACACAGTGCACGGGTCCTTTTGAAACCAAAAGCAAAGGAAAAGATTTACGATTCTCCGGCCCCTTTATGCTGTCATGCATGACCCCTTGGTAAATGATTGCAGCTGACTCTATTGCCTGCAGCTGCTACCTCATTTACCTTCCGGGTCAATACATTCCTGCAACGGAGTCTCGTCTTCTTCCAGGCTGACCGACTTCCCGACCCAGGAAATGAAATGTCAGGCCAGCCCGTCCAAAGCCTTTCCCTTTTGTTACTTAGCGCCCTCTCAGGTCATTATAACTCATTATATTTCTGTCACACTCACATATACAGTATTTACTCTTTCTGATAATTTCTATCTTTTTTGAGAAATAGTTATGTGTAAATATGTGTATATAGATCTATAAACTGTGCTTGTCTCTGTTTCCTGCAGGATTGCAGCAGGAATGGACGTGTTGTGTTGGAGGATGCCTGGTGTGTGCTCTAGAAAGTTATTAATGGTGCTCTCTGCAATCTACCTGAGCACAGGTAAGAAACACAGGTGGAAATGAAGTGGAGACAGACTTAGAACAGATGGAAAGAGACACTTCTTCACACAGAGTAGTGAGGGTATGGAATGGGCTATCTAGTCATGTTGCTGAGGCAGAATCACATGGATCCTTTAAGATCCAACTTGACACAGTTCTGAGATCAATCAGTTACTAGGAACCAACTGGACAAGCTCAGATGGTCCAAATGGCTTCCTCTCGTTCATAAGTGTTCTTATGTTAAGAACATAAGAAAGGTTACAAATGAGAGGAGACCATTTGGCCCATCTTGCTCGTTTGGTTGTTAGACCCTCACAATTATCTGTGTAAAAAAAGTGCCTCCTATTTTCTGTTCTGAATGCCCCTTTATCTAATCTCCATTTGTGACCCCTGGTCCTTGTTTCTTTTTCAGGTCAAAAAAGTCCCCTGGGTCGACATTGTCAATACCTTTTAGAATTTTGAATGCTTGAATCAGATCGCTGTGTAGTCTTCTTTGTTCAAGACTGAATAGATTCAATTATTTTAGCCTGTCTGCATATGACATGCCTTTTAAACCCGAAAATATTCTAGTCGCTCTTCTTTACACTCTTTCTAGAGCAGCAATATGCTTTTTGTAGCGAGGTGACCAGAACTGAACACAGTATTCTAGATGAGGTCTTACTAATGCATTGTAAAGTTTTAACATTACTTCCTTTGATTTAAATTCAACATTTTTCACTATCTGAGCATCTTGTTGGCCATTTTCATAATGTAATGTTGTTGAAGCTGACACCCTGGGATCCTTCAAGAAGCTGCTTGATAAGATTCTGTGATTAACAAGCTACTAACAACCAGATGGGCCGAATGGCATCTTCTCGTTATCTGTATTTGCAGATAAACTGATTTGATTAAAATTGATTTTTAATGTTCATTATTTGCAACCAGATTGAAGTCTATATTAGTATGGGCAGCAGTGTGGAGTAGTGGTTAGGGCTCTGGACTCTTGACCGAAGGGTCGTGGGTTCAAGCCCAGCTGGAGGACACTGCTGCTGTACCCTTGAGCAAGGTACTTTACCTAGATTGCTCCAGTAAAAACCCAACTGTATAAATGGGTAATTGTATGTAAAAATAATGTGATATCTTGTAACAATTGTAAGTCGACCTGGATAAGGGCGCCTGCTAAGAAATAAATAATAATAATAATAATAACATGGTTTGGTGGCCATTCTATTTCTGGTGTTTTTATTAGGTTTTTCAACTTGATGTATTAGGGTCCATTTCTCATGAGTTATGGTGGGATCCCATATTCTCCTACCATATAGGCAAACCGGCTGTATTTCATAATACGTGTCAGTTGGAATCAGTTCCCTGTAACAGGGTGTGGAGTCTACAGTGTGTGTATGTGTGTTGCTCTCTCAGTAACTGGGTGTGCACTCTCTGTCTGTCTCCCTCCCACCCTTTGTTTCAGCTCACCAGTTGAACCGGCTTGCTCAGTAAGTCCTTCAAGGCTAGAGGGCTGAGACTTTGCTTCAGCTAGATAAATCTGAATCTGTATCTAGTGGAATGAGGAAAAGAGGAATGTAAACCAAGAGGGCTGCACGTTTACTCATAGCAGTGTGTGTTATAATAAAAGTGGAGTCTGCCCCACTTCAGGCATTGCAAGTGATATGGACCTTATGGGTAAATTATTACCACCTGTTGGCCAAAACAGGTATTTGATTTTTGTACATTTTTGTTTATTTACTGTTCTCTTCAAGATCGACAGATCATATGGCTAAATTTGTAAAGATGGGTAAATGTAATCCATCTTATCTGTCATCAAGTACTTGTGAAGAATTAATTGATTTGATGGGGCAGAAAATGAAAAACACTATAGCAGCAGAACTACAACAAGCCAGATATTTTTCAGTGATTGTGGATTTGACACCAGATTTATCGCCTGTTGATCAGCTGACTTTCGTCTTGAGATTTGTCAATTCAGAGCGGAAAATTGTTGTCTATTTATTAAGAACAAAAGAACATAAGAAAGTTTACAAACGAGAGGAGGCCATTCAACCCATCTTGCTCGTTTGGTTGTTAGTAGCTTAATGATCCCAGAATCTCATCAAGCAGCTTCTTGAAGGATCCCAGGGTGTCAGCTTCAACAACATTACTGGGGAGTTGGTTCCAGACCCTCACAATTCTCTGTGTAAAAAAGTGCCCCCTATTTTCTGTTCTGAATGCCCCTTTATCTAATCTCCATTTGTGACCCCTTGTCCTTGTTTCTTTTTTCAGGTCAAAAAAGTCCCCTGGGTCGACATTGTCTATACCTTTTAGGATTTTGAATGCTTGAATCAGATCACCGCGTAGTCTTCTTTGTTCAAGACTGAATAGATTCAATTCTTTTAGCCTGTCTGCATACGACATGCCTTTTAAACCCAGGATAATTCTGGTTGCTCTTCTTTGCACTCTTTCTAGAGCAGCAATATCCTTTTTGTAACGAGGTGACCAGAACTGAACACAATATTCTAGGTGAGGTCTTAGTAATGCATTGTAAAGTTTTAACATTACTTCCTTTGATTTAAATTCAACACTTACAATATATCCGAGCATCTTGTTGGCCTTTTTTATAGCTTCCCCACATTGTCTAGATGAAGACATTTCTGTCAACATAAACTCCTAGGTCTTTTTCATAGATTCCTTCTTCAATTTCAGTATCTCCAATATGATATTTATAATGCACATTTTTATTGCCTGCGTGCGATACTTTACACTTTTCTCTATTAAATGTCATTTGCCATGTGTCTGCTTAGTTCTGAATACTGTCTAGATCATTTTGAATGACCTTTGCTGCTGCAACAATGTTTGCCACTCCTCCTATTTTTGTGTCGTCTGCAAATTCAACAAGTTTGCTTACTATACCAGAATCTAAATCATTAATGTAGACTAGGAATAGCAGAGGACCTAATACTGATCCCTGTGGTACACCACTGGCTACCTCGCTCCATTTTGATGTTTCTCCTCTAATCAGTACTTTCTGTTTTCTACATGTTGACCACTCCCTAATCCATGTGCATGCTTTT
This sequence comes from Acipenser oxyrinchus oxyrinchus, assembly GCA_030684275.1. Classification (NCBI taxonomy): domain Eukaryota; kingdom Metazoa; phylum Chordata; class Actinopteri; order Acipenseriformes; family Acipenseridae; genus Acipenser; species Acipenser oxyrinchus. The sequence goes on from CM060282.1 coordinate 6,416,549, forward strand.
CCTTGAATCCCTACTGCATTCAGTTTGAGAATTAATCTTTTATGTGGGATTTTTGTGTGGCAAAATTGAACAGTTAGACATTGCATGCTTTGATTTGATTTGCTTCATTATTAATGCAATGTGTAAACATTTAACGGGTCTATTTATAATGCATTTGATATATTCATGTTTTTAATAGGGTGTGGGGGCCTCCAATTTTCTTTGTGCCCAGGGCCCCAATAAATCTTAATCCGCCACATTACGTTTAAAGCACTAAATGGAATGGCACCAGATTACTTGTCAGAGTTATTGTCTCCCTATCGGCCTCAGCATGCATTGCGGTCGGCTAATTTTTCCTTTTGTTATTTGGTGCTTTTATAATATTTGTCTTTGTAATTGTTGTTCTATTTTAACCTGTGTGAAGTGCCTTGAATCTTGCAGCATGAAATGCGCTCTATAAATAAAGATTATTCTTATTATAATACGAGAAATTTCAGTCTGGGTTTCAGCCTTGTCATAGCACTGAAACAAAACTTATTAGAGTTAATGATGTGTTGTTATCCTCTGACATGGGCACACCTTTGGTTCTTATACTATTAGATTTAAGTGCTGCATTTGACACTTGATCATTCTGTTTTAATTGATCGCCTTGAAAATCTCGAAGGACTATCAGGTTGTGTTCTGTCTTGGTTTTGAACAGGTTGCAATTTGTTAAAATAGAGGAGGAGACCTCTTTTTTGTCAAAAGTTACATGCAGGGTGGGGTCCCACAGGGCTCAATTCTTTTACCAACTCTGTTTTCTTTGTATATGCTGCCTCTGGGCAATATTCTGCGTAGCTATGGGGTTAATTTCCATTGTTACGCTGGTGATACACAGCTATATTTAACCCTGAAACAGGGTGACACCTTGGCTGTAAATATTTTAGATCATAAAATATCTTGCTCGTTTGGTTTTTATTAGCTTATTGATCCCAGAATCTCATCAAGCAGCTTCTTGAAGGATCCCAGAGTGTCAGCTTCAACAACATTACTGGGGAGTTGGTTCCAGACCCTCACAATTCTCTGTGTAAAAAAGTGCCTCCTGTCTTCTGTTCTGAATGCCCCTTTATCTAATCTCTATTTGTGACCCCTGGTCCTTGTTTCTTTTTTCAGGTCAAAAAAGTCCCCTGGGTCGACATTGCCTATACCTTTTAGGATTTTGAATGTTTGAATCAGATCGCCGCATAGTCTTCTTTGTTCAGGACTGAATAGATTCATTCTTTTAGCCTGTCTGCATATGACATGCCTTTAAACCTGGGATAATTCTGGTTGCTCTTCTTTGCACTCTTTCTAGAGCAGCAATATCCTTTTTGTAACAAGGTGACCAGAACTGAACAGAATATTCTAGGTGAGGTCTTACTAATGCATTGTAAAGTTTTAACATTATTTCCCTTGATTTAAATTCAACACTTCTCACAATATATCCGAGCATCTTGTTGGCCTTTTTTTATAGCTTCCCCACATTGTCTAGATGAAGACATTTTGAGCACCTGTCTTGCTGACATAAAAAAATGGATGCTTGAAAACTTTTTAATGCTGAACTCAGATAAAACAGAAGTGATGATTCTGGGATCTCGGAAGAAACAAAGTAATATGTCTGATTTACTGCTAGATTTGATTATTGTAATACCCTATTCTCTGGTACTGGCCATGTTAAACAAAATGCTGCAGCTAGAATTTTAACCGGGACTAAGAGATGAGATCACATTACTCCTGTGCTAGCATCTCGGCACTGGCTTCCGGTCTGATTCAGGATAGATTTTAAGGTGGTGCTTTTAACTTATAGAGCTAAATGGCTTTTAATACCATGTATTCCTAGACATCCACTCAGATCACAGAATCCCAAGCTGCTTACTGACCCACAAATTAAAAAAAAAAAAATAAGGTGGGAGAGCATTCAATTATAGGGACCCAAAACTCTGGAATGATATGCCTAGCTCTATGAGGGCAGCACCAAGTGTCACTACTTTTAAAACAAGATTAAAACACACTTTTGTAAAGAACCTTTTTTATGCTAAAATGATGTTCCTTTTATTATCTGGGTTGTTTTACTGTTATATGTGTTTCTTTTGTTTTTATTGCTTTTCATGCATTATTTTATGAATTAATATTTGTCAATCTTTTTTATTCATGTGAAGTGCTTTGTGACAATTTTATTGTGAAAGGCGCTATATTAAAAATAAAGATTATTACTATTAATAATGTAAAATTCAGATGCGCTCACTTATCAGTCCCAATACTTACAGTCCCAAGAACATAAGAAAGTTTACAAACAAGAGGAGGCCATTCAGCCCATCTTGCTCGTTTGGTTGTTAGTAGAGAAGTACAGTGCTACCAATTATGTGTGTTTGTATGTGTGTGTGTGTAGGTGAATGTTTCTGTGTGTTTGTATGTGTGTGTGTAGGTGAATGTTTCTGTGTGTTTGCATGTGTGTGTGTAGGTGAATGTTTCTGTTTTTATGTGTGTGTAGGTGAATGTTTCTGTGCATCCGTATGTGTGTGTAGGTATATTTTTCTGCGTGTTTGTATGTGTGTAGGTGAATGTTTCTGAGTGTTTGTATGTGTGTGTAGATGAATGTTTCTGTGTGTTTGTGCATCACTAGATTGAAAACCCCACCTGTTTTCATGCCAGACGACTGAGATCAGGCATGTTTTTGCATGTTCAGACATTCCATTCACCAATTTAGGGCATTGTTGATAAATGACAGAACAATTGAAAATATCAGTGTGTTTACCATACCCTGTCCCTGAACAAGGGAGGAAATGATAACAGAAACCCAGATAGCATATAGCAAAAAGCTGGACGGAGGAGTAGATTCTTCATGTTTTAAATACAGTTGCATATTCATTTTTTATTAATTTATCTTAATAACGTTTTTGTTTTAAGTTCTAGAAAAATGAAACCATAGTCTTGTCACTAAATTACCTAATTACTAACTTGCTGTGGGTATGTGAATGCAGTTATAGTTACAGTCTTTATTACTAACTTGCTGTGGGCATGTGAACCCAGGTATAGTTACAAAGTCTTTATTATTAACTAGCTGTAGGTATGTGAATGCATGTATAGTTACAGAGTCTTTATTACACTTGCTGTGGGTATGTGAATTCTTGCTGTGGGTATGTGAATGCAGGTATAGTTACAAAGTCTTTCAGGACACTGGGTTTCAAAGTGGGGCAGAGAATTTTTGACTGAGTGTTTATGTTTCCCCATCTGCAGATATGACTGTGGCAATGAAGGTGACCTCCATTGGGCCACAGACAGTCCGCAAAGCCCGGGGCGAGACAGTTGTTCTGGGATGTACTTTCATCGCTGACAACGCAGATAGGGGAGAGCTGGACATTGAGTGGTCGAACATGAGCCCAGATACAACGCAGAAAGATGAGCCGGTGAGAGAGAGGAGGGGAAGAGAGGGTGGGGGGGAAGAAGGGGAGAAGGAAAGACACAGATCAAAAAAAGCTCTTGCTTTTTCTTTCATTTACCTAACCGCAGTTACTATAAACCTATTTTTTACCTTTTTCGAGGACAAAACTAATCAGGTTTTAATCAGCTAATACTAATTTACACAAAAATTAGTATCTGATAAAATACTCATTGGCTAAAAACTGTGTAAAAAAATCAGTAAAAAATTTGCTGGGAAACAATCCAGGGAATTAATCAGTAAAACATGGTTTATAAAAAGGATTCATGAACTGAAAACTTGATTCAATTAATTAAAATTAGTTTAAAAACAGGGATTTGACCCAATATCTTCTTGCTATTACAAATCAAGAGCACTCTTTTAGATTTGCAGATCTAACCAACCCAGAAAACAAAGGATGACACTATACAAACCAGATCATACAAACTAAAAATGTCACCCCATAAAACGATGCAGTCATTTGACAACTGTGGTGATGCTACATCTCTCCCTGGACAAATGATCTTTTAATTAGTTGTACATTTTGCAGCACGATATATCAGTGCTATTGGGTTATTATTTGTTTTACTAATGTACCAGAATGCTTGGCTATGGCATTAGGTGTAGAAAAGTCAGTGATTTGGTATGTGTGTACACAAAAAGTAATCTAATAACCCTACACAGTGCTTAACATATAAATCTGTAGTTGAGTGCCATAGGTAGGAGACCATACAATCTGTGTTCTGCCTTATAAAGAGAATACAAGTGCCAGTGTAATGACAGTATAAAGCGTTATCTGATAACGAGGGAGCACTGTATTAGTTTATAGAAATAGCTTCAAATATGATTGTATACCTTCCTCTTTGGTTTTTACAATGTTTCTCCAATACTGAGACAATTATTTTCTGTCTGAAAAGTGAACTATACAAGTCCAGTGATGAGGTTGTATAATGCACTGGTGAGACCGCACTCCAATTCTGCTCATCACAGTACCAAAGGGACAGTGTGGTCCTCAAAAGAGTCCAACGAAGAGCAACCAGGCTAATCCCAGGTTTTAAAGGATTAAGCTATGAATACAGGCTGAAAACTGAATCTGTTCAGCCTGGAACAAAGAAGAATTAGGGGAGACATGATTGAAGTCTTTAAAATCTTAAAAGCAGTTGACATAGTTAACAGCACAGAAACCAGGACACAGGTGGAAAATAAGTGGAGATAGACTTAGGCATAGATGTTCAAAGGTAATTTTTGAATATGTTACCAAGCCACATTGTTGCTGCTGAATCATTGGAGATCTTTCAAGAACTAGCAAGATACAAGGTGCAGCTGATTGGGTTCAATCGGGCTACTAGGAACCGAACAAGCATTGGTGGAACAAGCCACTGGGGCCCTTTTAGGACAACTCTAATGCAGTGGCGTGTCGTGACAAAATGGGCTGGGGGTAGCAGAGTCGTCGCAACCCCCTCCCCCCTCCTCCTCCTCCTGGCTGATCACATCCCCTTCAGGAAACCCCTAGACTCTTAAAAAACCTCTAGGAAACCCTGTAAGTCATCTTGGATAAAGGCGTCAGACAAATTAACAAATAATAATTAGAGTAGTATGTTTCACAGTATAAGTAAGCACACTGTATGCAAGTGAGTGAGGCAACGTAATGTCATTGGACTGACGGTTTACTTGGCACTGTCTGGTCAGCAGAGAATACCTTGAAGGTCCTGACGGCACGCCACTGCTCTAATGTAGTATGATTAAAAAAAACAAAAAAAACTATGAGCTTGTTAAACAAGAGCCCAGTGCTTATTTCAATAACCCAATCAATCTAAATAGCAGTAGTGCCTATAAATTGAGCTTTTTGAGTTGTGGGTGACAGTTCTAAGTCATAATTATTAATTATGGATTATTGATTCCTTCTCCAGATCTTGGGTTTTTCTGGGGGTGAGGAGTTTCATTACGGCAGCCAAGATCTCAGCAAACGTTTGAGCTTCACCGCTAAGAACCCAGCATTGGGTGACGCCTCTATTTCCATAACAGACCTGAAACTTGGAGACACAGCAACCTACCAGTGCAAAGTGAAGAAAACGCCGGGCATTGATACACGCAAGGTTACATTGGTGGTGGAGGGTAAGACACACATGTTTAATAAAATATTATAATATATTTTTAAAGTGTATCAGTCTTAAACATACTGAGTTATTGGCCTTCTAAAGGTGTGTTTACACTTACAACTCAGACCTGAGCTGGGTTAATCAGATTAAAAGATTCTTATCATTTGAGCCACCCGTCTACACTTGAGCACAGACCTAAACTGGCTTTGGCCCTGTATGTGCACGCATTAGCCCCTGAACTGTAGTATGTACCTGATAACATCATATTGACCAAACCTTGTGTGAAGACATTTCCCCACACCAAAAAACAGAGGCAGAAGTGTTTACAACAACAACAAGTCTGCCATTTGTGTCACTTGTGTATTTCTACTTCAAGGTGGTAATTCCATGCCAATTCAAATTTAATTTTGCAATTAGAAATGGAGCGAAGTATCGAAAACTTGCATATCGGTACCGTCTACCTGTCAGATATGTAAATAACACCTGTTTCTTTAAATGTCCACTTCCAAATGCTCTTCTTAAGGGGTATGTGGACATTTAAAGAAACAGGTGTTATTGTATAAATGTACACATCGGTCTGACAGCTCTTCAATTTGGGAGCTCTACAAGAAAAAGCCCAACCAGAATTCTAGCGGCGGTATTCTGAACAAGCTACAAGCGGTATACCACATGTTTTGGGACACCAGAAAAAAGTGCATTACAATAATCATTCTAGATGAAACAAAGGCATGCATTAGTCTCTCAGCATCAGATACAGAAATAATTGGCTATATTTCTCAAATGGTAAAAAGATGCTTTAGTTATTTCCCTAATATGAGTCTCAAATGAGAGATCAGGATCAAAGATGACCCCCAAACTTAATTTCTAGTTTAAGTTTTGATTACAGACTGCAAGGGTCGAGCTCATGTAATCCCACATTTCCTTTTAGTTGGTTCTGTGATCCCACTAGCATAACCTCTGTTTTATCTGAATTCAATATTAGAAAATTCTGTGACATCCAATGCTTGATGTCTGTAGAGCTAATAACACCCAGGCAGAAGAAATTCCTGGCTTAGGGACAAATATAACTGGTTATCATCAGCATAGCAATGGAAGTTCAGTCCGTGTCTGCGGATAATCGGTAGCATATATAATGAAACAGCAAGGGACCTAGAATAGAGCCCTGTGGAACAGCACAGACAACTTCTGATAATGCCGATTTTACCTCCCCAATAGAGAGGAACTGAAACCTATCAGAAAGATAAGATTTGAACCAGGATAGGACAAGGCCAGACAGTCATACGTGCTTTCAAGATGATTCAGTAGGATAGAATGGTCTACGCAGTGGTGTGCAAACTTTATAAATGCTGCTCTCCTTTTTTAGCATACATTTTGTCGCCCCCACCCCACACACACATTAAACATAAAATGTTAGAATTAACTTTATATTTTAACAGGTTTTTTTTTTCCTGATTTCGTGTAAGTCGTGTATTTTTTCCTTAACCACAAAAAGTCAGATTTAGCTAAATACATAAGCGTATCTAACATTCAACATTTAAAATCACTTTGTGAGTGAACATTTAGCTGACATGTTAAAACTGTGTTTCCAACAAATAAATCAATTAATTCAAATATTTTGTTTACACTTCACAAGTCAACATTTAGCTGACATTTCTAACAAATAAATCTGTGAAAAAATACATGTAACTTAATATTTTTGTTTAAACTTAGCAATTCAACATTTACCTGACAGATACATCTGAAAACATTATCAAGCAATTAAATCTATAAATAAAAGAAAATTGGGGTTTTCACAAAATAAAGTATGCACACCGAACGCAAAGTGAATGACACGAATACAGCACGAGTACAAAAAAGATTATGTAGCTAGTTATGAAAAGAAAAGAATGTGTCCTTTTGCTCCTTTTGTGGAGACAAAATAAAATAAATAAAACACAAAAAAATAGACTATGGGTACACCACACACTAAAACAAAGGAAACAGTTTGGGGAATACCACCGGCTTATTAAATAGCTAATGTTATTATTATTATTGCTCAACATTATTAAAACAAAAAAGCGTAATTTTACAGAAATACGAAACCAGTTGGTGCTCCCCATCACTTTGACTAAAATAAAGAGAGACAGACATACCATCAATTTTTAATTGTTCTGCTATTTCTTGCCATGTGGCATCCTTCTTTTTATTCTCTTTATAACCACAAACACTGACATCATAAAGAACATTATATTTTTCGACTTTAATAATTAAATTCTCATTGTGGCAAAGTGGTTTGCAGTGTGCAGGTGTAGAGGTGATGCAATGCATAAACAGATGACAAACAACAAAGTTCACAGTCCAAACAATTCTTTATTTGTTTTATTTGTAATCCAGGTCGTGTTGGCGACCGCAAATAATAATCCCAGGTAATACACAGCAGCAATGTGTATTGCACAGTTTAAACCACAGGTTACAGTCACGAAATAATAAACACAGTATAAACACACACACAACACAAACACGATCACAAGTCCAGAGTGAGTACTAACGTGCAAGTGGTGAAATACAATTTATTAGTGAACAGTAGTGCAGCACTGTCCGGGTTTGTGGCCTTTAGCGACAGCTCGCGGTACGTGTAGTCGTCTAACAAAAACAAACGAGTACAATTAGAAATGACAAAACAAACAAAAAACACAGGACTTTTTTGACCTGAAAAAAGAAACAAGGACCAGGGGTCACAAATGGAGATTAGATAAAGGGGCATTCAGAACAGAAAATAGGAGGCACTTTTTTACACAGAGAATTGTGAGAGTCTGGAACCAACTCCCCAGTAATGTTGTTGAAGGTGACACTCTGGTAAACCAATTTCTTTTCAATGTCCTTGTATTTTTCATCAATAAGCCCTTCACTGTTTACATTAATGGTATTCCAAAGCAATCTGCTGAATTCTTAGTACCTCAATAGTGGGCATTAATTCTAGCCAAATATTTGCATCTCCTGTTATGTTTTCAACTATTTTATGTACTGAGTCTCTACAGTTTTTGAACGTTTACTGACTTTTACTTTAGCATTGTTATGATCTTAAAAGTCTACTTTCTGCACATCAGCATTGATTCAGCACTTCTGCTACATCTGCTTCGATATACAATCACGAGACCCAGTAAATTATCAGACAACTATTTGAACAGTGGGCTCCTAGAGTAAGACTCGCCCTCCTGGCATGAGAAGCTAGCTCCGCCCCTGCCCAGAAGGGAAGCGATGTGGCAACCGCAGACTGGAGGAGAAACGGTTGCACTCGCTAACCACGGGGGCGTGACTGACGGTACAAAAGGGGACGTGGCTAGGCGATCTGTTCCTTTGTTACGGTTGTGAGCGAACCACTAAAGGAGAACTAAAAACATACCGTTTGCGTTTATTTGTTTTGTTGTGTCTAAATCTACTTGTTCGTTGTTATTAGACAGCTAACACATACTGGGAGCTGTCGCTTAAGACCAGCACCAACCCGGACAACACTTCACAACTGTACATGAATAAATTGCATTTCACCACTTGCACGTTAGCACTCACTGTGTGTGTCTTTGTGTTTTTAGGTTTTTACAGTATTTCGGGACTGTAACCCGTTGTTTAAAACAGTGCAAGACACATTGCTGTGTATTGCCTGGGATTATTATTTATGGTCACAATGACCCGGATTACAAACCAAAAATAAAGATCTGTTTGGACCGTGAACTTTGTTGTCTGTCTTCTGTTACGTATCACATCACTTCTACACCTGCACACTGCAAACCACTTTGCCACAAATACATATAGGGCCATTTTTTTGAACTTTTGTGTAACATTCAGTTGCAGATTGTTTGTATACTAAGCAGAACTCTTAGTATACAGCAAACAGCAGTTTGATAAAAGAATGAGATGAGATTGAGTTTTACAGAATACTTTTAAGCCGTTGATGGAGGAGTAGCATGCTGGTAACACTGTGTGTCTCTTGCTCACTCCAGTGCGGCCCTCAGTGCCCAGGTGCTCAGTGCAGGGGAGCCAGGATGAGGGGAGCTCAGTATCTCTCAGCTGCAAATCTGATGAGGGCATGATCCCCCTCACCTACAAGTGGGAGAGGGAGAGTGGAGGAGGACTACCGCCCACAGCCATACAGAGTAAGTACTGGACTGAAACCAAGGAGAGGCAGGGAGGGGAAAGGTGGAGGGCTATCCATTACAATGAAGAGATAGATGAGGGAGATAAATGGAGAGGAATAAGAAAAGTGAAGCGAGATGTTTGGCCGTAACAGTAATAAAACTGAAGAGAGAGGAGAAGACAAAAAACAGGAGTGAGGGCAATCTTCTGCTGTACGCAGCATGATCCAGGACTAAATCAGTATAGGGAAGAGAGGGGTAAAGGTGAAAAAGGTGATTTATTTATTCATATTAGCTTTTCTGTCTATGTGGCTCCATAAACATTTATTTTCTTTGTGAAAACAATATTTGTATGCAGTTTAACACATATTCAAGTTCTCTTGTCTCTCCTGCAGACCCTGGAACAGGCATACTCCTGATCCAGAATCATACCAAGAGCTTCTCAGGATCGTATCGATGCACAGTAAGAAACGCTGTTGGAGAGGAGCAGTGTGTGCTGTCGCTTGGTGTAAGCCCATGTGAGGAACATCTCTGGCTCCCCATCTATGTTATTTGGACTGCCTTGTCTCTTTCTGTCTGTGTGTTTCTGTCCTTCTGTATCTCCCCTCACTCTTATTTTCAAAATACTCCATGGTCATCAAGCAAAACAAGCCCCTCTATCATCACAATTAAATAATGTTTTGGTAGTTACAAGAACCGTTTTTTGTAAGTAACAGAAAGTCTCTAGAAGCACAATATATCATAAGAACAAGAGGATGTAATTTGGCACATCTATGCTCGCCCAGTTCCAAGTAGCTGATTGATCTCAAAACCTTGTCAAGTTTGATCTTGAAAGATCTCTGTAATTCACGTAACATGAATAGTGTAAGAAATATAAAACTGATAAACAATATTATTGTTGTCAAATATATGTTTATTGGTATAGCTCAGAAGAATAATAATTTTAATGAACAGAGTCTCGACACTCCGGGCTACAGTGATTGAGAACTGAGCACCGAACAATGCATTCATTTTAGTTTTGTAGATTCCAACACACACCCTTGTAATGATGTCATTTATGATCCCTCTTTCCTATACTCTGTGTACTCATGGCAGATTTCCAGACTTAACAAAGACATTCCTTTTGAATCTATTATCTCTGAGATTCACTCATTCATCCCCTCTCTCCTTACAGTCTTGTGCTCAAATACTACACCTAGCTTCTTAGTTTGTTTGCTGTAGAAAATCACATTATAAATGAATAATTAGTTATAATACAAAAACTATTAAAAATTCCTTACAATAGGCAACCCATTACATACCCTCACCTCTCTCTGGATGTATCCTTCACTCTGTCCTGCCTATCTCTACTTTATTTCCAACAATGTTCTCTCGTCCAGGTTTCTGTGCTGTGCTTAGTATTGTTTAAGGTTAACTGTGTCAACTCATTTTAAGAGTGTTAAGACTTCAACCATGTCCCCATAATTCTTCTTTGTTCTAGGCCAGGGGTACTCAAGAACATTTGCACATCAGCTTTAGAGAAGCCCAAAACTTCACATGCTTTTGGTACTTTTATAAATTGGATTGTGACAGGATGGCCAGTGGTGACGTCAGGCCAGATGCAGGAAGGAAACACACAGGCAGTACTGCAGGGGAAAAGACACGGTGTGCGTCGTTTATTTAAATAACAAAAATAAAATAAATATTTAAACCAAAACACTGCTCACCAAGCAAAATAAAGGTTTTAACAGCACAAAAAAACAAATATCAAGGTCAGGCTGGGCAAATCACCTTCACTGTTCCTAGATTATATTTACTTTCTGTTTTGTTTGTTTCTCATTTCTTTCTCCTCTCTTTCTCTCCCTCCGTTCTCTCCTCTGAACAACCCACCCAGAGCAGGGAGAACTGCAGGCTTATATGCAGGTGACCATCTCCCGATTAGTAATAAATTCACTCTAGAAAGAGTGCAAAGAAGAGCAATCAGAATTATCCTGGGTTTAAAAGGCATGTTGTATGCAGACAGGCTAAAAGAATTGAATCTATTCAGTCTTGAACAAAGACGACTACGCAGTGATCTGATTCGAACATTCAAAATCCTAAAAGGTATAGGCAATGTCGACCCAGGGGACTTTTTTGACCTGAAACAAGGACCAGGGGTCACAAATGGAGATTAGATAAAGAGGCATTCAGAACAGAAGATAGGAGGCACTTTTTTACACAAAGAATTGTGAGGGTCTGGAACCAACTCCCCAGTAATGTTGTTGAAGCTGACACCCTAGGATCCTTCAAGAAGCTGCTTGATGAGATTCTGGGATCAATAAGCTACTAACAACCAAACGAACAAGATGGGCTGAATGGCCTCCTCTCGTTTGTAAACTTTCTTATGTTCTTATGTTCTTCTTATATTCTAACTTTAATTTTTTTAATATTCAGCACAGGGCAAACCTCTTTAAATCCCCTCACCTCTCCAGTTCCTAGTTTAAATAATTTGCTAAATGGTTTTCAATGTTAGCGGCTAGCCTACTAGCCCCATTCCTATTAGGTGCATTTCCTCTCTCTTGAAGAATCTAGTAATTCCAAAAAAGCAATCCCAGTTATTTATAAATCCCAGCCCTTCTTGTGCACACCGCTTAGCTAGCCAATTATTTATAACTTTCACTCTACTGTAGTGTTCATCCCCTCTACCAATAACAGGTAATGTCAGACACCATCATTTTGCATCCTGATTCTTTCAGGTTTTTTGTTCATACCTTGTATTTTCTTTTAGTACCTCTGATTTTCTATCTCTTATGTCATTTGTACCCACATGTACAATGACAACAGGCTCTTTTTTATATTCATTTAATAAATTATCACTTGTGACACAATGTCCATAACTTTGGTTTTGGGAGGCATGTAACAGTCCTACGTAAAGGGTCTTTATGACAAAAGTATCAACCCAGCATAATATTGAGTCTCCCACGAGCAGCATCTCACCCTTGATTTTGTCTACCTCGCAGTCATCTGTAGTTAATACTTGGAATTGTTTGATAGACTCATTTCATCTGTATCTTGGCCGCTGAGCCTCAGCCTCCTCTTTCCTACTTGTCTAACAGTCTCCCAGTTTCTGCTCTCTTTCTGACTTTCGTCAACTTCCACCTTTTCAAGTTCCTCAGCACATATATATATATATATATATATATATATATATATATATATATATATATATATATATATATATATATTCATCATCGTCTTGTTGCAAATCTGAAATGGTGCTTGGAGCAGGCACATTCTGAAAGTTAAAATCTGAATCATGTGTCATCTCTTCTATAGAGTCCAGAACTAACCAAGTGTTAGTGATTTGGTTAAAACTGTTTTCAATAAACTGCTCATTTCTATTTATGCATCTTACTATTTCTAATTGTTTTTCTAGTTAAGTAATCTTCTGTAATAAGATCTGTGAAAAAGAACATTTCTGGCAATTAAAGTCTTCCTTAAATTGAGAAATATGAACAACTCACATTTCACACAATTTAAAAGCAGTGCACGCATTTCAGATTCCAAAGCAGTATGGTTAAGATGCACCAACAGGCACCAAAAAGCATTTCTTTGAGAGATCACATGCAGCAATATCCACAGTGTGCTGCACACTGATGGGTTTAACTTATTTTGGAAGCTGTAACGTTAGAATTCATCAAACGATGAAGTTGCAGAATTAATAAATACATACCGAGCACTGGCATAAGAGCTGCACAGCACAGATGGCAGAATAAACAGACAGTGTGTTGTTAAAACTTTCCACAAAGTTTGTGAAAAATTGACAAGTTACTACAACCCTGATCAAAAAACATGTTTTATTTAACCAGCTCTCAAGTTTCTGAAGGCAGTAAGGATTCTAGACCCTCAACATGTTTGTAGTTTGGATAAAGAGCCCCTCCCGTTAGATTGTATTCCAGGGTTTGATGCTGAGTGTAAATCAGAAATGGAGGGATATCAACTATATGCAAAAAGAAACGGTAGTGGAATTTCTTTGACCAAATTTTGGAGTAATGCAGAAGTACTATTTCCCTATTTAGCAAGAAAGGGTAAATATATTTGTCATTTGTTACCAATTCTGTGGATGTTGAAAGAAATGTTTCTTCATATGGACACATTTTCACAGAGCAACATCAATCCATGAAAGAAGACCGGCTAAACCAACTGATGATGCTTAAGTTTAATAGCAAAATATCATGCAAGTATGATATATAAGTATTACTTATGGGCTTCTTATGAACAACTTTTTTTTACATTATATTCAAACAACAGAACAAAACCACTAAAACAAAACAAAGAAAAAATAAATAAAACCCAGTTACATATGTTACAGAATCTATCAAATACCCAGATTCCAATAAATGGTTATACTATCTATACTTTTCACGGATGAGTGCCAGAAATGGGAAATCTATTTAAAAAAAAAAGTTTTCTGTTGACGAAATATATATTTGTGCCTTGTGAAATCCAGATATCAAGAAAATGTATTTATTTTATTTTTTTAGGAAATGATTTATGTAAACGTGTACTGATAAATTAAAACCTATAAATAATGTATTTACACTTATGAGTTCTCTGAAATAATATTTTTTTTTAAAAACTTCCTTTTAAAATCCTGTTACACTTTTTCACAGGGATGTAAGGCTTAAATAAATGTCAGTAGCCATCTACACCATGCTGTTTATTAAGCTGTAGTAATGGGATTCCCAATTCAAATAGTTAAAGTAACGTAGTGAGATGATTGTTTAATGATTGCTCATTAAGTGGCTTACTGGAGGTTATATCGCCATCTTGGGGCTGTAGGACTAAATTACACGTTAAAAAAACAAGTCGTGAAAAACGCAGGGCCCTACCCATAATGAACTTACATATCCACTATTGAGTACTGTTTTTGTATTTCTACAGCACTAGAGACTACCAGCCTGTCAATGTTGAAAAGTTCACACCAAATATAATTTTTTCTCTATTTCTTTCTGCAGCTGTGAATAAAGCCGGAATGATAGCGGGTGCTGTGATTGGTGCTCTGCTTTTGTTGCTCCTCCTCCTGCTCCTCATCTGGCTTCTTATTTGCTGTTGCAACAAGCGGCGATATGAGAAGGAAGTGGCCAATGAGATCAGGTAGGGAGCTCTTTTGTGTTCAGAACAGGTTTTAATATTAAATGTTCTTCTAATCATTAACAGTATTGTCACTGCCCCCTCTTTTCTTGTGTTGAAGATATTTGGGTTCTTTGCTTGTCTAAACTGTATTCATTGTATATAGTTACAAACACCACAACGACCTCACACACTGCTTGAAAGCAGGAGCTCCAGTTAACACAGCTCTCCTGGCTTATTTTTTGTGTTCTTGTTATTAATAATACAGAAGTGCAACACAAAAAAAAAAAAAAATCTCATCACTTCCTGTGTGGTGATCATATGATTGCAGTTAGATATTGAATGAAACTGATCTGCAGCACAGGAAGTGAGTTTCTACCAGGTAGCCGTGGCAACTTTTACTTCGATTGCATTGCAAATAACTGAAGTATAAAATACATGCAAATAACCAAAATATAGCTTACAGAAAAAGGGGGACCAGTGATAATATTAAAAGTGCTATTAATAGGTAAGAAAATTGATTTTAAATAACATTAGAATCTCTATTTGTGTCTTGTCTGTCAGGGAGGATGTGGCCTCTCCAGTCAGTCGCTCGGTCACACCCAATGCCAGTGTCCACTCCAGCTTCCGCTCCATCCTGGGCTACCGCTCACATCACATCATTGGCTACCATTACCAACAAGCCAACCACAGTGTCATCTACAAGGAGCCGCTTATGGACAGCCACAAACCATCTAATTACAACCTGACAAGACCTGGTGGGGTTCCTGTTATGACATTTGCTCAAAACAGAGAAGGGTACACTGTCTAAAAAGACAGAAAAGTAGTTAGTGTATAGGATAAAAAAGTGATGCAACAAAAGAGATATAGGTTAGATATAGTAAGGGAGAAATTGTGTATTTTAAAAGTGTTATAATTTCTATAAGTATAAAAATCCTATGAAACCAAAGTATAAACATTTTGTATTACTTTCTTTGTGTGTGTATAATATATATATATACAGTACTGTGCAAAAGTTTTAGGCAGGTGTGGAAAAATGCTGTAAAGTAAGAATGCTTTCAAAAATAGACATGTTAATAGATTATATTTATCAATTAACTAAATGCAAAGTGAGTGAACAGAAGAAAAATCTAAATCAAATCCATATTTGGTGTGACCACCCTTTGCCTTCAAAACAGCATCAAGCATCAATTCTTCTAGGTACACTTGCACACAGTTTTGAAGGAACTCGGCAGGTAGGTTGGCCCAAACATCTTGGAGAACTAACCACAGTTCTTCTGTGGATTTAGGCAGCCTCAGTTGCTTCTCTCTCTTCATGTAATCCCAGACAGACTCGATGATGTTGAGATCAGGGCTCTGTGGGGGCCATACCATCACTTCCAGGACTCCTTGTTCTTCTTTACGCTGAAGATAGTTCTTAATGACTTTCGCTGTATGTTTGGGGTCGTTGTCATGCTGCAGAATAAATTTGGGGCCAATCAGATGCCTCCCTGATGGTATTGCATGATGGATAAGTATCTGCCTGTACTTCTCAGCATTGAGGAGACCATTAATTCTGACCAAATCCCCAACTCCATTTGCAGAAATGCAGCCCCAAACTTGCAAGGAACCTCCACCATGCTTCACTGTTGCCTGCAGACACTCATTCGTGTACGCTCTCCAGCCCTTCGCTAACAAACTGCCTTTTGCTACAGCCAAATATTTAAAATTTTGACTCATCAGTCCAGAGCACCTGCTGCCATTTTTCTGCACCCCAGTTCCTGTGTTTTCGTGCATAGTTGAGTCACTTGGCCTTGTTTCCACGCCGGAGGTATGGCTTTTGGTCGCAAGTCTTCCATGAAGGCCACTTCTGACCAGACTTCTCCGACAGTAGATGGGTGTACCAGGGTCCCACTGTTTTCTGCCAGTTCTGAGCTGATGGCACTGCTGGACATCTTCCGATTGCGAAGGGAAGTAAGCATGATGTGTCTTTCATCTGCTGCAGTAAGTTTCCTTGGCCGACCACTGCGCTCACGGTCCTCAACGCTGCCCGTTTCTTTGTGCTTCTTCAAAAGAGCTTGGACAGCACATCTGGAAACCCCTGTCTGCCTTGAAATTTCTGCCTGGGAGAGACCTTGCTGATGCAGTATAACTACCTTGTGTCTTGTTGCTGTGCTCAGTCTTGTCATGGTGTATGACTTTTGACAGTAAACTGTCTTCAGCAACCACACCTTGTTAGCTGAGTTTGGCTTTTCCTCACCCAGTTTTATTCCTCCTACACAGCTGTTTCTGTTTCAGTTAATGATTGTGTTTCAACCTACATATTGAATTGATGATCATTAGCACCTGTTTGGTATAATTGTTTAATCATACACCTGACTATATGCCTACAAAATCCCTGACTTTGTGCAAGTGTACCTAGAAGAATTGATGCTGTTTTGAAGGCAAAGGGTGGTCACACCAAATATGGATTTGATTTATAATTTTCTTCTGTTCACTCACTTTGCATTTAGTTAATTGATAAATATAATCTATTAACATGTCTATTTTTGAAAGCATTCTTACTTTACAGCATTTTTTCACACCTGCCTAAAACTTTTGCACAGTACTGTATATATATATATATATATATATATATATATATATATATATATATATATATATATATATATAATCCAGGGCTGGCAAAGGAACGTGAAACAAGCTGTCTTGCTGTCTGTATATTTGATGGATACGAACAGTTGGAGCCTTGTCACATATTCTAAATCACTACGCTGCCTCACAGAATTTAAAGTATCGGTAGTCATCTGGCTTACAGTTACAGATGTACACCGTAACTATGAAACTGAGTACCAATTACCTGCAATAAATCCCAAAGTAGTAAGCAGACATGCCGATTTGGAACAATTAAATAAACTGGAAGATTTCTGATACAGACCTTGAACAAATTACTGAAATCCGAGATGTCATTGAATTTATTTTTATTCCTCAGGAAATAAATAAATAACTCAGTGCCGTCTCAACTCCGCCCCCTGGTGTATTTTTTAATGGCAATGTGCACAATATCAAAAATAAAGATGTACTTTTACATGTTTGTCTATACGCACAGGATGCCTCCACTGCAGTGAAGTCAACTCTTTTGTCTTAATAAAAAGTACTCACTGTGTAACTATGCCTCTGAAACGAAAATAATTTTATGTTGCAACAAAGCTGGAAACTATATTGATTGTTTCAAAGATGCAGTAATGCAGGCATAGCTCTGTCGTGAATATAGGTTGTCAAAAAGCACACTGTTTTTTGGCTTGTTCAGCAACCATGCGGCAAAGCAAAATTGATTAAAGAAAAAAAAAAAAAAAAAACTGGATCTGATGAACTTTTCCTGTCAACTTTTCATGTCGGGTTGATTTGGAATAAAAGCTCAGTTTGGGAATCTTGCATGTTGGATTAAGATTTGGTGCACTTTTAAACAATTCATGTCAGATTAACTTTGAATAAAAGTTCAGCTTCAATTCAGGATTTGAGCTTTTTTTGTACTGCGTTTTAATTATTCAATGAATAGGATAAATCAAAGGCAGAATACTGCATACTGAGAAGAACAGGTACACATAATTCTACTTTTATTCACAATCACATCTCATTAACTTACTCCAAAAGTGTATCGTTCATTTTGAATGGCCTTTCGCTATAACAAACCTCTCACTATAACGAACAAAAGGCTTGGACCCCAACAGGTTCGTTATAGTGAGGGTGTACTGTATATATATATATATATATATATATATATATATATATATATATATATATATATATATACTGTACCCAGTTTGGTAACACTTTAGTTTAGGTATCCGTTATAAGTGGTTATAAACATGGTATTAATTATGCTATTAACAGTTATAGAATATTATTACAAATAGTAAAACTATTATAATCCAGTTCTGCCATCTTTTTGTTGCTATAACATGTTAGAAAAATGTTATAATTTGAGCATTAAAGTGGTCTAACTACATTTGTGCCATTTCTGAGATACATTTATTTTTGTACTGTCTGTACCATAATCTAATAGTAAAAAAAAAATAGGCTGAGTTGTAATCAACTGGAAACCGGGTTTACTAGCTAGGGTTTATTTTATCACTATGGGAAATGGGCCATGGTAAATTACAATGTGCAAAAGTGGTCTATCTCACACTGTAACAAAGATGGCGTCTGAAAGAGGAACAAAGAAAGCTGATAGAAACGTTTTTACAACTTCTCAGCTTAATGCACTACGTTTTGAAGATACTAATTCATCTTTGGAACAAGATTTATCTCTTAGTGGATCAGGTATGCTAAAGATAAAATTGTTTTATGTTTATTTCACTTTTTTTCAAATAAATGTATAGTGCTGGTTTTAACACTGTAAAACTAGTTAAGTAAATACAATTACTGTAATGACAATGTTATCTATTTTTAAGTAGTAAATTATTTTGTCACCCTTGGAAGTAAGTAGCTTATTAAGCCATGTAATAGTACTTACTTTAAGCAGTAAATTTGGCGCAGATTTTACAGAGTGGGTGAGGCTGCTTAACCTAAATGCTAGATTTTCAATGTAGGCCTAGCACTTGCTTAATTTATTTTGCAGGCCATATTTTAATAAAACATATGCTTATAAAACTTGGTATCATCCGCAGTGGATTTTATATAATCATGTTACAAAATGGGGTATGGGTTATTCATACTGCAAACAGTGCTGCTTGTTTTTAAGGGGGGGTATTTTCAAAACCTGTTTAGCAGATTTTGAGAACTGTTATTACTCACTTTCATAATTCATGTGCTTTGTTTTTTGTATTTTTAATTAAATGTTTGCTCATTTATGCACACAGTATGATTGAGTTTATTATTTATTTATTTGTATTTATTTTTTTTAGTTTATTAATGGAAACTTTCTGAGTAGCCGTATTGGTCCAGAAGAAGTAGACACAGACAACATTTATCTCATACTTTTCCCTGTCTTCAACCTGTACATTAATAACCCTGTTCGTTCATTAACATGTATCAAACCCATCCTGCTGTCTTCAACCTGTACATTAATAACCCTGTTCGTTCATTAACATGTATCAAACCCATCCTGCTGTCTTCAACCTGTACATTAATAAGCCTGTTCGTTCATTAACATGTATCAAACCCATCCTGCTGTCTTCAACCTGTACATTAATAACCCCGTTCGTTCATTAACATGTATCAAACCCATCTCTAGAGATTTATTCAATGATTACCAAGGATTCCAAGCTTTGAAAATAACCATGGAGTGTACTGAAATACTTTTTACAAAGCCTATACAATATACCTATTTGTTTTCTCTAAATACGTGTTTAAAGGTATTAGTTTCCTTTTTTTTTTTAACAGAATATGTCCCGTCGCAGAACAGCGAGGAAACAAGTGAGGTGTCATTTAGTGGAGTTGAGACGGTGCAGAATGAACCCAGTCAATAAACATGTTCCAAATCAGTAGCAGAAGATGAGAATAATAAATATGTTGAAGGGGAAGAAAATGATTTTCTAGCTAGTGAGTTACAACCTGGCGAAAGTGAGACAACTGAGGAAGGGAAGAAAGCGTACTCGAACTGTAGCTAACTGGAAAGCAAATCAGTTGAAGTTAAAGTGCAATTCAGGGCAAGCCAACTTAAACTACAAGGGAAAGGAAATTCCTGCAAAAGAAGTAACCCCAGCTGATCATACATGTATGCGGAAATGTGCTGAAAAAGTAGATGAGGATGAGCAGAGAATTTGTTTGTGGTAGTGTAAAACGATGGAAGGGGAAAACACAGTAAACAGAAAAGGCTTGACCTTACATCAGTTCATGAACATATTGGCACTTTTCCTCGATATGACATCAAAACTATCATATCAGATCTCATCATATACTTGATCTCATCATACCAATGAAAATCATTGTCAATATTTGCCTCACTTAACCATTTAAAAAATGTATGAGCTGTCTTGTACATGGTGCTTAGAGAACGGAGTGGGCATACCATAAAGTTTTTAATGAAGAATTTAACCTGAGCTTCCATCAGGATACTTGTAAAGTATGTGACAGCCACAAAGGTAAAACGACTGTTGAGAAAACCACTGAGGAAAAACAAACCCTGCAAGCTGAATGGGATCTCCACCTCAGAAAGGCTGAAAAAACAAGAGATTCTCTAACTCAGACCCAAGCATGGACATCTTCACTTTCGACTTAGAAAAGACGTTTCCAACTCCGGACACAAGTACTGGCGTTGCCTATTATGCCCGTCAACTCTGGACCTACAATCTAGGTGTCCACAGAGTTACAGATGATGATGTTTTCATGTGTGTGTGTGTGTATGTGGCATGTATGTGGCATGAAGGACAAGCATCCAGAGGCCCAAATGAGATTGGATCATGCATTCTGCATTACTGCAGTAAATGTCTTCATGAGGGTAAGCAAAGCTTTACAATGTTTTCAGACAGCTGTGGTGGACAGAACAGGAACTTTAAAATGGCAATGGTTTGCTCTTATTTGGTACACAATGGTGCAGCTATGGTTGAACAGAAATGTATGAGACCTGGGCACAATTTTCTTCCCAATGATGCGGACTTTGGAGTTGTTGAAAGATCCAAATCTAAACATCATGATATATTTATTCCTGAACACTGGATGAGACTAGCTGAAACTGCCAAAAAGAAGAAACATTCAAGGTAAAAATGACGCAAAATTAGTTTGTTAGTTTGCAAGATTGGGCTCACTCTAAAGCAACCCACAGAAAGAAAAATGCTGAAGGAATGATTGAGAATGATAACTTGGGTTTGTTTGCTGTTGCAATCGGCTAATTACTCAGTTCTCAGTTTTTTTTTAATATGGCAGTGTTACTCAGGGTAATGAATACAAAATAATTATTTAAAGGTGAACCTGAATGAGTAGACCCTTTTTTGTTTTAATTGAAGGCACTAGATTAAGAAGTTGACTGATGGTTACAATTTTTAGATTAATGCTGCTACACCATGCACCAAACTAAAGCTAAGGTTTAGAATTTTAGAAAGGCAAACTATGAAGGTATGAAACAGAGACTAACAGAAGTAGGTTGCAGTAAAATAGAGAAAACATCCATAGAAAAGGATGGATGTTTTTTTTTAAATGTAGTACTAGAGGCGCAAAACAATTACATCCCAAAAGTAGACAAATCTAAATCTAAAACAAAATGGCCAAAATGGTTTAATGGGGGAATTAAAAATAATATTCAGCAAATAAAGGCAGTTTACAGAGCGTTTAAAAGGGACCAAAAACAAAGTACACAGAATGAGTACTCGGAACCGCAAACAGAAAGGCCAAGAGAGAAATAGAAATGAGCATTGCTAAGGGGGCTAAAACCAATTCCAAAATGTTTTTCCAATATTATAACAGCAAGAGAACACTCAAAGAGGAGGTTAAATGTTTAACACCATTTTCACACAGAAATGCAGCTACTGTGCCGTCTCTGAAACGTTTTAATGAGCGTGTAAATACCCTTTAACACAGCATGAAATTGCGCAATCTATGCAGGTGTAATACCGTCATGACCCTGGGGGGAACGCACCCCAACACGAACATTGGTTTGACCCATGGTTTGCAGTATTATCAGCAATGTGTATACAACAGAAGCCGCTGGTCGATTACAAAAACGATTAATTAAACTTAGGCTAGGTAGTTGTTAACTTGGTATGTTTTTATTCTCTATTAATTAAATTATATTAATTGAAAAAGGCAAGAGAACCGGATCGTTATTATTTTTATTGTTTTGGTTTAATATAATATAGCAGGCTAATGTTCTTATTGAAGTAGGCTACAATATTTTTTTTCATTAAAAAGTTGCCGTTGTTCTTTGTTGAAATTAATGTTCAGCTTTCATATTTTGTTGTGTACTACTAATTTAATCAAACCAAGTAGTGTAGAAGTTGCTTGTATCATTCATGATGTTTTTCAAATCAAGTAAGCTTATTTGTGTTTAAAAAACGTCAATACGAGTTGCAGCCAGTGTCATCTTTAAAAGCACTCAAGCTGAAATCGTAAACTAATTTAAACAGCTAACGTGGCAGCGGACTGTGTCTCTTTAGCGCGCACGCAAGAACTTGCAGACTTAATACAACTGTGTTGAGATTTTAAAAATAAAGCATTTTATGAGATTTTTAACTAGAGGTACCGGCGCTATGACTGCACGCCCAGAGGTTCCGGGGCTGTGACCCGGCACAAATTAGACACTGCATGCACGCCCCTTACCTATGAATGCTATAGTGACGTAGCATGTTGACTTTGAAACCACACCCACTATAGCGCTTCAGTGGCGGTATAGCCTTTCACACAGGCAGTTATGACGCTTCAGTGCCGTCTGTGAACTACCTCGCGAGGTGGTTCAGAGACGGCATAAAATATGACGGTTCTGTAGCAGTATAAGCAATTCACACAGACCTATAAACCGCTTCAGTGGCGGTTCTGAACCGTCATAACTCCTCTGTGTGAAAGCACCTTAAGAGATACAAATGGCAAAATCATAGACAAAGAGAAAAAATATATTAAATTATTACTTTAATTTTACAAAGGAGGATACAGACAACATGCCCCACGTGTCAACCTGTTCCTATCCAGTTTTAAATAACTTTAGCATAATAGAGGCAGAAGTGTTAAAGGGACTAGGAGCTCTTAAATAAATAAATCCCCTGGGCCGGATGAGAATCTCCCAATAGTCCTCAAAGAAACGAAAGAAGTTATTTACAAACCGCTAATCAAGATCATGCAACAGTCTCTTGACACAGGGGTTGTACCGACAGACTGGAGAATTGCAAACGTAATACCGATCCACAAAAAGGGAGACAAAACCGAACAAGGTAACTACATACCAATAAGCCTGACTTCTATTATATGTAAACTTATGAAAACTATAATAAGATCCAAAATGGAAAATTACCTGTATGGTAATAGTAACCTGGGAGACAGTCAGCATGGTTTTAGGAAAGGGAGATCGTGTCTAACTAACCTGCTTGATTTTTTTGAGGATACAACATCAACAATGGATAATTGCAAAGCATATGGCATGGTGTATTTAGATTTCCAGAAAGCTTTTGGCAAAGTCCTGCATAAAAGATTAATTCTCAAACTAAACACAGTAGGGATTCAAGGGAATGCATGCACATGGATTAAGGAGTGGTTAACATGTAAAAAACAGAAAGTACTGATAGATGAGAAACCTCAAAATGGAGCGAGGTAACCAGTGGTGTACCACAGGGATCAGTATTAGGTCCTCTGCTATTCCTAATCTACATTAATGATTTAGATTCTGGTATAGTAAGCAAACTTGTTAAATTTGCAGACGACATAATTGTTAAAAAAATAATAATAATAATTAGCAGACGACACAAAAATAGGAGGAGTGGCAAACACTGTTGCAGCAGCAAAGGTCATTCAAAATGATCTAGACAGCATTCAGAACTGGGCAGACACATGGCAAATTACATTTAATAGAGAAAAGTGTAAGGTACTGCATGCAGACAATAAAAATGTGCATTATAAATATCATATGGGAGTGTGGCAAAGTGGCTGCTGATTAAGAACAGATGCAGAGGTGATGCAGTGCAGAAATAATCACAAGTGAAAACTGTAATCCAATCTGGAAATGCTATTTTTATTATTACACAAATCCTGGTCTGGCGACCAAACAATAAACAATAATACAATGCATTAGTAAGACCTCATCTAGAATATTGTGTTCAGTTCAGTTCTGGTCACCTTGGTACAAAAAGGATACTGCTGCTCTAGAAAGAGTGCAAAGAAGAGCGACCACAATTATCCCGGGTTTAAAAGGCATGTCATATGCAGTCTGAACAAAGAAGACTATGCGGTGATCTGATTCAAGCATTAAAAATTCTAAAAGGTATTGACAATGTCGACCCAGGGGACTTTTTTGACCTGAAAAAAGAAACAAGGACCAGGGGCCACAAATGGAGATTAGATAAAGGGGCATTCAGAACAGAAAATAGGAGGCACTTTTTTACACAGAGAATTGTGAGGGTCTGGAACCAACTCCCCGATAATGATGTTGAAGCTGACACCCTGGGATCTTTCAAGAAGCTGCTTGATGAGATTCTGGGATCAATAAGCTACTAACAACCAAACGAGCCAGATTGGCCGAATGGCCTCCTCTCGTTTGTAAACGTTCTTATATTCTTATATGTTCTTATGAAATTGATTGTTTGGATCAGATGGCACGTAAGTATCCCATGAAAGCTGGCTCCCGACGGTGGCCTGTTCAGGTGTTTTACAATGTAATGGGTACTTGTCGTCAGGTGCAGTGGTACAGTGAATAAAAGAAAGTCCAAACAGCGTTTCTCCCAAAACAGTCTGTGTGTTTAATAATAATAAATAATAACAATAACACAAATAAGTCCACCCCTTTACCAACAATGGTATTTAGGGGTACACGGCAGGTTTCTCAGTCCACAAAACAAAAAGTAAACAAACTGGACTTTGTCCGTCCCCACGTCCTCTATGCACGGCAGTGCGCGCTCGGTTCTTGGGAAGCATGGTGTCAGTGAGTGGTGTGGTGCGGTGCGGTGCTGTGCTGTGCAGTGCTCGTATTCGCCGGTCCGCAGCTCACTCCTCCTCTGCAATAAAGAAACACACACAACAAGGTAAGCAATACAGGCTCCGGCCGTCTGTACACGTTAGCGCAAGGTGGCGTACTGACGTAGCTGCTTTCCCTTTGTACCCACAAAGCCTTCCTGCAATCAATCCTTCGCCATGGTTTCTCCAATACAGGGCCGTCCCGCAGCTGATTGCAATGGAGTCTTTCCGGGTACGTGCAACTACGCGCTCCCCCTAATATGGTCACCTTCCGGTTTCCGCCTACCGTCCAGGCAGTCCATCTAGGAGGCAGCATACCACCGTCCTTACGCAGCGTCCTTTCCGATCGGGAGGGAGATTTACAACATCGACTCTTTCTCTCTTTATCACAGTACTTTACAAAGAATGCACGGAGCAGAATTTAGCAAGGAGAGAATATATTTTACAGTTAGCATAGGAACTTTGCAAGAAGCATTTGGAACAGAGAGAAACTGCCAAGTGTGTACCCACAGCTGAAGCTGGTAACCCTGCTGAGAGCCGCAAGAGACGCCAATGCCAGGTTGTCAAGTGCAATAAAAATAAAACTTCGAACAGCTGTGCCCTGTGCAGAAAGGCGGCGTGGAGAAGCGCATTATCTTCCTCAAGGTAAAGGAATACCATTTTGTCGAAAAACAAGAAAAAAAGAAAAATAAATTAGACTTTTTTTTTATAATTTCTTGTGTTGTGCGCTTCTGTAAAATGTTTTCTTCTAAGTTCATCTATGTTGTTCAGTTGCTTTTGCGCATCTCATAATAAACCGATTGCTGTTGAAAAGTTAAAAATGTATTGCTATCGTTTCAGTTTTATAAATATGTATGTTGTAAACCGATGTCTGTTCAGATGTTCGTTTACTTACATTTTCTTGTTTTGATTTGTAAAATAAATGTTCAGTGCCTATATTATACAGTGCCTATAGAAAGTCTACACCCCCTTTCAAAATGTTCACATTTTGTTGCCTTATAACCTGGAATTAAAATGCATTAAAATAGTTTTTTTCATTTATCTACACATCTTACCCACAACTTCCTAGTGAAAAAAATATTCTAGAAATTAGTAGAAAATTAATTAAAAATAAAAACTGAAATAGCTTGGTTTGATAAGTGTCCATCCCCCTTGTAATAGCAATCTTAAATTAGCTCAGGTGTAACCAATTGACTTCAAAATCACACACCTGTATTAAATTTTAGTGATTCACATGATTTCAGGTTAAATTCAGCAGTTCCTGTAGGTTCCCTCTGGTGGGTAGTGCATTTCAAAGCAAAGACTCAACCATGAGCACCAAGACGCTTTCAAAAGAACTCCGGGACAAAGTTGTTGAAAGGCACAGATCAGGGGATGGGTATAAAAAAATATCAAAGGCCTTGAATATCCCTTGGAGCACGGTCAAGGCGATTATTAAGATGTGGAAGGTTTATGGCACCACCAAGACCCTGCCGAGAATCACGCCGTCCCTCCAAACTGGATGACTGAGCAAGAAGGAGACTGATCAGAGAGGCTACCAAGAGGCCAATGGCAACTTTGCAAGAGCTACAGGTTTTTATGGCCAACACTGGTCAAAGTGTGCATGTGACAACAATATCCCAAGCAGTCCACAAATCTGGCCTGTATGGTAGGGTGGCAAGAAGGAAGCCATTACTCAAGAAAGCCCACCTTAAATCCTGTTTGAAGTATGCAAAAAACACTCAGGAGATTCTGTAGCCATGTGGCAAAAAGTTTTGTGGTCTGACGAAAATAAAATGGAACTTTTTGGCCTAAATGCAAAGCATTATGTTTGGTGCAAACCCAACACAGCGCATCACCCAAAGAACACCATCCCTACTGTGAATTGAGTGAAGCATGGTGGTGGGAGCATCATGTTATGGGGATGTTTCTCATCGGCAGGGACTGGGGCACTTGTCAGGATAGAAGGGAAAATGAATGGAGCAAAGTACAGAGAAGTCCTTGAGGAAAACCTGCTGCCCTCTGCAAGAAAGCTGAAACTGGGAGAGAAGTTCACCTTTCAGCATGACAACGACCCAAAGTACACAGCCAGAGCTACACTGGAGTGGCTAAGGAACAAAAAGGTAAATGTCCTTGAGTGGCCCAGTGTGGCGATGTGCCCCGCCCCTGTGTGCATTTGTTTGTTATATGTTGCGTGTGGTGTGTATAGATATTGCTGCACGGGATATAAATGGGTCTGTGTAGCACGAGTGATTTAAAATATATAGTTGAATTTAGGCACGGGGATTGCACTTCACGTGTGTGGAGGCTGTGTGGTCCAGTGGTTAAAGAAACAGGCTTGTAATCAGGAGGTCCCCGGTTCAAATCCCACCTCAGCCACTGACTCATTGTGTGACCCTGAGCAAGTCACTTAACCTCCTTGTGCTTTGTCTTTCAGGTGAGACGTAGTTGTAAGTGACTGTGCAGCTGATGCATAGTTCACACACCCTAGTCTCTGTAAGTCGCCTTGGATAAAGGCGTCTGCTAAATAAACAAATAATAATAAAGTATTTAATAGTATGTGAGCACGGGGTTGCACAAATTAGTTCACATGCTGGGATTCAAGTGAATAATGAATTAGGAATTGAATCCCGGCACAACAGTATACACTACCGTTCAAAAGTTTGGGGTCACTTAGAAATTTCCTTGTTTTCCATGAAAACATACATGAAATGAGTTTGAATAGGAAATATAGCAAAATGAATAGGAAATATAGTCATTGACAAGGTTAGAAATAATGATTTTTAATTGAAATAATAATTGTGTCCTTCAAACTTTGCTTTCGTCAAAGAATCCTCCATTTGCAGCAATTACAGCCTTGCAGACCTTTGGCATTCTAGTTGTCAATTTGTTGCGGTAATCTGAAAAGATTTCACCCCATGCTTCCTAAAGCACCTTCCACAAGTTGGATTGGCTTGATGGGCACTTCATACGTACCATACGGTCAAGCTGCTCCCACAACAGCTCAATAGGGTTGAGATCCGGTGACTGTGCTGGCCACTCCATTATAGACAGAATACCAGCTGACTGCTTCTTCCCTAAATAGTTCTTGCATAGTTTGGAGCTGTGCTTTGGGTCATTGTCCTGTTGTAGGAGGAAATTGGCTCCAATCAAGCGCGTCCACAGGGTATGGCATGGCGTTGCAAAATGGAGTGATAGCCTTCCTTCTTCAAGATCCCTTTACCCTGTACAAATCTCCCACTTTACCACCACCAAAGCACCCCCAGACCATCACATTGCCTCCACCATGCTTGACAGATGGCGCCAAGCACTCCTCCAGCATCTTTTCATTTGGTCTGCGTCTCACGAATGTTCTTCTTTGTGATCCGAACGCCTCAAATTTAGATTTGTCTGTCCATAACACTTTTTTCCAATCTTCCTCTGTCCAGTGTCTGTGTTCTTTTGCCCATCTTAATCTTTTCTTTTTATTGGCCAGTCTGAGATATGGCTTTTCTTTGCAACTCTGCCTAGAAGGCCAGCATCCCGGAGTCGCCTCTTCACTGTTGACGCTTGAGACTGGTGTTTTGCGGGTACTATTTAATGAAGCTGCCAGTTGAGGACCTGTGAGGCGCCTGTTTCTCAAACTAGACACTGTAATGTATTTGTCCTCTTGCTCAGTTGTGCACGGGGCCTCCCACTCCTCTTTCTATTCTGGTTAGAGCCAGTTTGCGCTGTTCTGTGAAGGGAGTAGTACACAGCGTTGTACGAGATCTTCAGTTTCTTGGCAATTTCTCGCATAGAATAGCCTTCATTTCTCAGAACAAGAATAGACTGACGAGTTTCAGAAGAAAGTTCTTTGTTTCTGGCCATTTTGAGCTGTAATCGAACCCACAATTGCTGATGCTCCAGATACTCAACTAGTCTAAAGAAGGCCAGTTTTATTGCTTCTTTAATCAGCACAACAGTTTTCAGCTGTGCTAACATAATTGCAAAAGGGTTTTCTAATGATCAATTAGCCTTTTAAAATGATAAACTTGAATTAGCAAACACAACGTGCCATTGGAACACAGGACTGATGGTTGGTGATAATGGGCCTCTGTACGCCTATGTAGATATTCCATTACAAATCAGCCGTTTCCAGCTACAATAGTCATTTACAACATTAACAATGTCTACACTGTATTTCTGATCAATTTGATGTTATTTTAATGGACAAAAAATTTGCTTTTCTTTCGAAAACAAGGAAATTTCTAAGTGACCCCAAACTTTTGAATGGTAGTGTATATAGAGGCACGTTTCACTCATTCGGGGTTGGGTGTTCAGTGTGGAGAGAACGGGAGAGAAAGTCGGGAGTAAACTTTAAAATAATAATTCACTATCGCTAGACGTGCTGAGTTAGATCAGCACAATACATGTTTGTTTAGCGTTCGTCCACCTTGTTTGTTAGTGTCTGTTCGTTCTGTTTATTTTGGCCTCAAGTGCCGTGTGCTGTTTTTGTTTAAACCTTTTATTTTTACAATTAAACGCACTGAGCGCTGCAGCGTCTCAGTTTCACCAACTCTAAGGCACTGACGCAACAAAATGTGAAAAAAGTTCAAGGGGGTGTAGACTATATATATGCTTCGGTTTTTCAGATGTTTATGTAACATACTCAATAATAATAAAAACTATTACATCCGACTGTTTCCCCTTTCGTTATACTATTTACAGTGTTTTGAATACAGCCGTCAGAAAGACTGCTGCGGGGCTTCTAGGTATTAGTATATCTCCGGTCCTTCTAGTATTAATATCCTAGGAGATCTCAACTGATATTGTTAAGCGAGTGAACATTTTGCAAGTGTCCAAAATGAATTTTAAAAATCTACAGTAATTACTGCATCGGATCGTGTACAATAATGTTGCATTCTACTGGTAGCAAACAATTTTGTACAACCTGCGTTGTTTCATTGGATCACATACGTCAAGCTACGATCCAGCTGTATATATACAGTACTGTGCAAAAGTTTTAGGCAGGTGTGAAAAAATGCTGTAAAGTAAGAATGCTTTCAAAAATAGACATGTTAATAGATTATATTTATCAATTAACTAAATGCAAAGTGAGTGAACAGAAGAAAAATCTAAATCAAATCCATATTTGGTGTGACCACCCTTTGCCTTCAAAACAGCATCAAGCATCAATTCTTCTAGGTACACTTGCACACAGTTTTTGAAGGAACTCGGCAGGTAGGTTGGCCCAAACATCTTGGAGAACTAACCACAGTTCTTCTGTGGATTTAGGCAGCCTCAGTTGCTTCTCTCTCTTCATGTAATCCCAGACAGACTCGATGATGTTGAGATCAGGGCTCTGTGGGGCCATACCATCACTTCCAGGACTCCTTGTTCTTCTTTACGCTGAAGATAGTTCTTAATGACTTTCGCTGTATGTTTGGGGTCGTTGTCATGCTGCAGAATAAATTTGGGGCCAATCAGATGCCTCCCTGATGGTATTGCATGATGGATAAGTATCTGCCTGTACTTCTCAGCATTGAGGGGACCATTAATTCTGACCAAATCCCCAACGCCATTTGCAGAAATGCAGCCCCAAACTTGCAAGGAACCTCCACCATGCTTCACTATTGCCTGCAGACACTCATTCATGTACCGCTCTCCAGCCCTTCGGCGAACAAACTGCCTTCTGCTACAGCCAAATATTTCAAATTTTGACTCATCAGTCCAGAGCACCTGCTGCCATTTTTCTGCACCCCAGTTCCTGTGTTTTCGTGCATAGTTGAGTCGCTTGGCCTTGTTTCCACGTCGGAGGTATGGCTTTTTGGCCGCAAGTCTTCCATGATGGCCACTTCTGACCAGACTTCTCCGGACAGTAGATGGGTGTACCAGGGTCCCACTGTTTTCTGCCAGTTCTGCACTGATGGCACTGCTGGACATCTTCCGATTGCGAAGTGAAGTAAGCATGATGTGTCTTTCATCTGCTGCAGTAAGTTTCCTTGGCCGACTACTGCGTCTACGGTCCTCAACGTTTCCCGTTTCTTTGTGCTTCTTCAAAAGAGCTTGGACAGCACATCTGAAAACCCCTGTCTGCCTTGAAATTTCTGCCTGGGAGAGACCTTGCTGATGCAGTATAACTACCTTGTGTCTTGTTGCTGTGCTCAGTCTTGCCATGGTGTATGACTTTTGACAGTAAACTGTCTTCAGCAACCTCACCTTGTTAGCTGAGTTTGGCTGTTCCTCACCCAGTTTTATTCCTCCTACACAGCTGTTTCTGTTTCAGTTAATGATTGTGTTTCAACCTACATATTGAATTGATGATCATTAGCACCTGTTTGGTATAATTGTTTAATCATACACCTGACTATATGCCTACAAAATCCCTGACTTTGTGCAAGTGTACCTAGAAGAATTGATGCTGTTTTGAAGGCAAAGGGTGGTCACACCAAATATGGATTTGATTTTGATTTTTCTTCTGATCACTCACTTTGCATTTAGTTAATTGATAAATATAATCTATTAACATGTCTATTTTTGAAAGCATTCTTACTTTACAGCATTTTTCCACACCTGCCTAAAACTTTTGCACAGTACTGTATATCTCAGCAGTACGCTTACTAATTACAGCCCCAAGTATTTCTATGCATCCTGATGGTAAACAATGTAAGAATTACATCTGGGATAGTTGCGGCTAAGAAATTTGGCACCCTACGATTTGACTGGGGAAAGATAACATAGGTTTATTGGAGATCACAAACATTTTTTTTTTGCTGGATTAAGATTTACGTTGAGTTTTCTCACTTCATTTTGTTAATGCACGTGTGCAGCACACAAACCATAAGTGCATTTTTATTTTTTGTTGTTCTTGTTCCAAATTTCCTGAATACAATGTTTCATTTTAAGCAATTTTTTACACAACAGTACTCACATACGTTTGGTCATCCTCACAACTGCTGCATGAAACTGGGGTTACTGTATTCTGCAGGTGTCAATAATAATATACAGCACCTCTCTACACTGAAACATTTGTATATCAACTGACAATTTCAGCTGATATCCCATCATGCCTTTCTTTTTAAAGGCGTATAGCCTCTGTCACGCACCTATGAGTACATATTTTTACAATATCACAACAAAAGGAATATGCTTAATTTTTTAGGTTTTGTTGGTGCATATGTATAGATATTATGTACTATATATATTGTCTGACAGAATACAACAAAAATTATAAAACAGTTTGTTTAATATTATAGGCACCTTATTTTAGTGGTTGCCTCTGACGATGGTTCCAGTTGGATTTGTAGCTGGACTGGGGCGCTTACGCTTCAACCTGTGTAGCTTATTCTTACTGTGATTCGCTGCAAAGACACCAGGGCTAGCTAGAGAGTGAATCATGTTTGTTGTTTTTTTTTCTTGTGTACAATTCCCTAATAATGGAAGACATTTTATTCTGGGAGATGTAGTTGTTAGTGTAAGTTTTAGGGGAGGCGAGGCAAACAAAATTGCTATGCATATTTTTACGCATTAAATTTAAATTTAGTGTGTATTTCAGATTTTTTAATGCGTAAAAACAGCAGGTACGCAGCGTATCTGGATCGCTGACTCTCATAAAGAAAACTAAACTTCGACTAAGAGAACACGGCACTTGCTTCCGAGGGGTGTTGTCTTAGCCGGAGACTACTAGATAATGCTTTGGCCCCAAAAACTGAGGTGAAAGGAACGCGGAAGTGCAAATGTAAAAAATATCCTGGAAGACAAGTGAAACATGAGAGTTTTGAAATTCACTTTATTACTAATAGTAACTCTGTGTTGATCATGTCGTATGCAGACAGGCTAAAAGAATGGAATCTATTCAGTCTTGAACAAAGAAGACTACGTGGTGATCTGATTCAATCTGATTCAAGCATTCAAAATCCTAAAAGGTTTAGACAATGTCGACCCAGGGGACTTTTTTGACCTGAAAAAAAGAAACAAGGACCAGGGGTCACAAATGGAGATTAGATTCAAGAAGCCCCTTGATAAGATTCTGGGATCAATAAGCTACTAATATCCAAATGAACAAAATGTTCTTATGTAAGTGCAGATGTTTTGAAAACTATAAAACTGCAAAACCAGATACAACCGCCCCCAACTGAACCATGATGAAACAGCATTGCTGCTGGATGCTTATTGAGGTGAAATCGGTTCTGAAATCTAGAGTTGGAATTTAGAGCATTTGACATCCTTGCTGTCTATTTGCTTCCATGTTTCTGGATGTGAGTAAAATATTCCACTACCTCTGTTATCAATTTGCATACACCGTGACCTTCCATTGTTCTTGAAGCTGTGAGGCCTTACATTGTGGTTTAGAAATTTGTATACTTTCTGACATTTGCATTTGGGAACTTATGGTTTAACCACGACTGAATATGCTTCCCATCCCACCTCAGGTTTTGTATTTGTACCTGTGCCTGCATGTACATTGTACTTCCTCCAATTTTTTTGTTCTTTGTGTTTCTGATTCTACAGACAACCCTGTATTTAATGTAACATTCCATACCCAAACTGTAAAATTACAACACAAATGATATTTTCTTAATTTCGTCAGCACACTTTATAAGCAGATGTACATGAATGTACCTGTCTACCTGTACAATAAACCACAGAAACCCAGATGAAATGGTAGAAGGTAGGCACTCTGGATCAAACCCTGCTCTCCGGGTTCAGAGGCGTGTCAGATTCCAAATACTTCTTTTATGCTCTGAGCACACTCTTAAAGTCAGGGCAGACATTTAAGGAGGACACCGAGATGTTTTGAACTCCTGTAAGTGGATTGTTCGTGCACTGACTTACAATATATCTAGACAACTTTTAAGTAATCAAGAAAAATCGCACAGCGTTAACACTTCAAAACAATTGTGGTTATCACATGTTTCGCCCTTAGGCAAGTCATGTAAAACGCTAAAACGCTCACCGCTAAATCCTAAAGTATCCACTATGTAACTCTCTAAAGCTAAAATATAATTCCTATCCCTATAGCAATGTTTCAATGTAAATTCAAGATTATGCTTACCTCCCAATATATGGAAGTGTTGTGTAGACTATAATTAAAGACAAGAGCTGTCTTCGAAGGCAAAAGCTTCTGAATACGGCCAAACAGCAACCAGCCTTTTCAGAGATCCTCAGAGAATGTACCAAACAGCTTGTGTTACCAACTTGAATGAATGAATGCTTTACAGGAGTCTTGCCTCTGCTTTTATAGTTATATTTTATAGTTTTATATATTACATTTTCCCTGTAATAATACTTCTGTTTTCTATTACAGTAAAAACTTTACACTTATACAGTGCATTCCATTTATAATAATCACTGATATAAGAATCACACGCATATAGTGATCAAAACCACTGGGACAAAATCATTCCTATACTAACCAATGTAAAATGCCCTGCTTGTAAGAATCAAGCAATCTGCTTATAAGAATCATTTCGGGGCAAACTGACTACATGTAATACTGTATTTGATCAAAATCCCTGCAAAAAAGTTCAGAGCTAGGAAGGAAATTAAAAGACAAGACCACAACTGTGATATTTTCTGGGATACTGCCGCGCCCTGCAAAGGACCATATGGACAGCTGGAAATACAAAATCAAAATGCATGGCTGAAATCGTGGTGCACCCAGGAAGGCTTCACCTTTCTTGAACATTGGAGCACATTCTACAACAAGGACTATCTATACAGGTGGGACGGACTGCACTTAAACAGAAAGGGAACCAATCTACTCAGAGAAAGGATCCTTCAGGAGGTCCAGAAGCATTTAAACTAGAAAGGAAGGGGGAGAAAACAAAAAACAGAAGGGAGACCACATCAAAACAAGGACAACAACTCAGGTAAGACTATTAAATGTATCTATCTTAATGCTAGAAGTCTCAGAAACAAAATGTTTGAACTTGAAGCTACTGCACTAACAAGTAACTATGATGTGATAGGTGTTACAGAAACTTGGTTGTCTGAGAGTGATGGAGACGAATATAATATTAGTGGGTACACACTGTATAGGAAAGACAGGCAGGACAGAAGAGGCGGAGGGGTAGCTATACATAAGAAATAGTCTTGAAGCCCAGGTGTTAAATCAGGACAAAGAAAACAATGAAGAATCAATATGGGTCAGAATAATGGACACAAATTCAAAGGGCATAATAATAGGAGCATGCTATAGACCGCCAAACTCAGACGCTGAGCAAAATAATCTGTTGTACAATGACATTCGAAATGTGTGTAGAAAAGGAGAAGCCATACTAATGGGGATTTCAACTTCCCCGTATAAAATGGGAGAACCCGTGGGGGCACGACGGACGAAATTGAAATGGTAGAAATGACAAATGACTGCTTCCTAACGCAATTTGTCAAGGCACCGACTAGAGGGGAGGCATACCTTGATTTAATCTTTTCAAATAATGAAGACAGAATAACTAAAACAGAGGTCAGAGAGCCATTGGCAAACTCAGACCACAACATGGTCTCATTTGAAATATTTTTTAAAACCCCAAAATTAATGACTAAAGCTAAGGTTTACAATTTTAGAAAAGCAAACTATGAAGGTATGAAACAGAGACTAACAGAAGTAGATTGGAGTAAAATAGAGAAAACATCCACAGAAAAAGTATGGCTGTTTTTTAAAAATGTAGTACTAGAGGCACAAAACGATTACATCCCAAAAGTAGACAAATCTAAATCTAAAACAAAATGGCCAAAATGGTTTAATAGATCAATTAAAAAAAATATTCAGCGAAAAAAAGCACTTTACAGAGCGTTTAAAAGGGACCAAAAACAAAGTACACAGAAAGAGTACTTGGAACTGCAAACACAAGTCAAAAGGAAGTTAGAAAGGCCAAGAGAGAGATAGAAATCAATATTGCTAAGGGGCTAAAACCAATTCCAAAATGTTTTTCCAATATTATAACAGCAAGAGAACATTCAAAGAGGAGGTCAAATGTCTAAGAGACACAAATGGCAAAATCATAGATGAAGAAAAAAAATAGCAAATATATTAAATGATTACTTTTCACAGGTTTTACAAAGGAGGACACGGACAACATGCCCCACATGTCGACCTGTTCCTATCCAATTTTAAATAACTTTAGCATAACAGAGGCAGAAGTGTTAAAGGGACTAGGAGCTCTTAAAATAAACAAATCCCTGGGCCGGATGAGATCCTCCCAATAGGACCTCAAAGAAATGAAAGAAGTTATTTACAAACCGCTAACCAAGATCATGCAACAGTCTCTTGACACAGGGGTTGTACCGACAGACTGGAAAATAGCAAACGTAATACCGATCCACAAAAAGGGAGACAAAACCGAACCAGGTAACTACAGACCAATAAGCCTGACTTCTATTATATGTAAACTTATGGAAACTATAATAAGATCCAAAATGGAAAATTACCTATATGGTAACAGTATCCTGGGAGACAGTCAGCATGGTTTTAGGAAAGGGAAATCGTGTCTAACTAACCTACTTGACATTTTTGAGGATGCAACATTAAAAATGGATAATTGCAAAGCATACAACATGGTTTATTTAGATTTCCAGAAAGCTTTTGACAAAGTCCAGCATAAAAGATTAATTCTCAAACTGAACGCAGTAGGGATTCAAGGAAATGCATGCACATGGATTAGGGAGTGGTTAACAGGTAGAAAACAGAAAGTACTGATTAGAGGAGAAACCTCAAAATGGAGTGAGGTAACCAGTGGTGTACCACAGGGATCAGTATTAGGTCCTCTGCTATTCCTAATCTACATTAATGATTTAGATTCTGGTATAGTAAGCAAACTTGTTAAATTTGCAGACGACACAAAAATAGGAGGAGTGGCAGACACTGTTGCAGCAGCAAAGGTCATTCAAAATGATCTAGACGGCATTCAGAATTGGGCAGACACATGGCAAATGAAATTTAATAGAGAAAAGTGTAAAGTATTGAATGCGGGCAATAAAAATGTGAATTATAAATATCACATGGGAGATAGTGAAATTGAAGAAGGGAACTATGAAAAAAACCTAGGAGTTTATGTTGACTCAGAAATGTCTTCATCTAGACAATGTGGGGAAGCTATAAAAAAGGCTAACAAGATGCTTAGATATATTGTGAGAAGTGTTGAATTTAAATCAAGGGAAGTAATGTTAAAACTCTACAATGCATTAGTAAGACCTCACCTAGAATATTGTGTTCAGTTCTGGTCACCTCGTTACAAAAAGGATATTGCTGCTCTAGAAAGAGTGCAAAGAAGAGCAACCAGAATTATCCCGGGTTTAAAAGGCATGTCGTATGCAAACAGGCTAAAAGAATTTAATCTATTCAGTCTTGAACAAAGAAGACTACGCGGTGATCTGATTCAAACATTCAAAATCTTAAAAGGTATAGACAATGTCAACCCAGGGGACTTCTTTGACCTGTAAAAAGAAACAAGGACCAGGGGTCACAAATGGAGATTAGATAAAGGGGCATTCAGAACAGAAAATAGGAGGCACTTTTTTACACAAAGAATTGTGAGGGTCTGGAACCAACTCCCCAGTAATGTTGTTGAAGCTGACACCCTGGGATCCTTCAAGAAGCTGCTTGATGAGATTCTGGGATCAATAAGCTACTAACAACCAAACGAGCAAGATGGGCCGAATGGCCTCCTCTCGTTTGTAAACTTTCTTATGTTCTTATGTTCTTATGTTCTTAAGTGCAATGATGTGTACAGCCAATAAATCTGTTTTTAAATTTGAATTTGATCACATCTCTCGTGATTAGGCACGTACGCAGCGTGGATAGTGCAATGATGCAGGAAACACTGCATTGTTTGTAATCAAACGTGACTGCGCCACTGCATTGTGCAGGTATGTTTTTTTTGTGTTCTCTGTTGTGAAAATGTGTTTCAATAAAGGCATTCATAAATTCATTAATAAATTCATTGAATACATACTGAGTATAGCATTGTAATTGTGTGATATGCATGTGGAGGGAGTGTGATTACGGCGTGGCATGGTGAGGAGGAGGAGGGGAGGGGGGAATTGCAGAGCTTTGCATCTCCGCTTAAGGGAAAACTGTGGGATTTGCATCGCAATAGAAAATAAGTAAGCCACAGATGCTTAAATGCAGTGGTAGTCCTGACAGTAAAATACTGTACTGTAATTTCATTTTAATTAAAAGGCCATTTCACGTAACACCGCGCGGCAGTTAAACTAGGCACCCTCATGAGACAATCGCTTCTCAAGTATAGTGTAGTAAAATAGGATTCTGCAGCCTTGAGTACACATAATTGTGATCCTATAACAAGCTGCTTACCCACGAGGACTTGTTTTGATGTATTGTCCTCAGTGATTGAGCACCATTAACATCTGTATACTGTATTTAAACTGCTGATGGCACACTTTTGCTAATTGTAATGCGACAGAGCGGCTGAGGACAGTATAAATGATCAAACAGGAGATTGTTGAAGGTTTTTCTTCTTTTGAAGTTTTAACTTTGACATTAAACAGTCCATTACCTGTACATGTTCTAATTATTTATTGACCACTACAGTGCCGTGAAAAAGTATTTGCCCCCTGTCTGATTTTCTGCATTTTTGCACATTTTTCACATTGTATTTGGTCAGATTTTTTTGTGGGCTGTAGTAGTAGATAGAGGGAGTCTGAGAGAAAAAATGACACCAATGTTTGGTGCTTTTTTCGTTTGTTTGGTGTGCAAGGTAATCAAACATGCAATCTTCAGGTGTGAAAAAGTTATTGCCCCCCGAAGTTAACTCAACCCAATTAAAGGGATAATTAGGGTCAGCTGTTTGGGTACCTTGGTTAACAACCAGGCCTAATTTGGGCCAGCCCTGCCCAATATAAATCTGACTAACTTTGGCCCTTACCATCAGAGTGAAGTTGTCAGCATGTCATGCCACGAACAAAAGAAATTCCTGGAGACCTCCGGAAAAAAGTTGTTGATGCCTATCAGTCTGGAAAGGGTTACAAAGCCATTTCTAAGGCTCTGGGGCTCCACCGAACCACAGTCAGAGCCATATTGTCCAAATGGAGAAAGTTTGGGACAGTAGTGAATCTTCCCAAGAGTGGCCGTCCTGCCAAAATCTCTCCAAGAACAAGGCGTAAAATCGTCCAGGAAGTCACAAAGTCACAAAAACCAATTAGGTTTTGGTTGAAGATCTGATAACATTCAGTGTCAAAAATATGCAGAAATGCAGAAAATCAGACAGGAGACAAATACTTTTTCATGGCACTGTAAGTCAAACCGACTATTTCTGACTGAATTTGGGGATCTGTTATCTATAGTGACAGTTAAATATGATAAGATTCTTTTATTGGGTGATTTTAACCTTCATGTTGACTTTGTTTCTGATTCTAACTCCTTGGAATTTATGAGGCTATTGGATTTAGATTATATCCTTCATGTCAAAGGGTCTATGCATAACCGTGGCCATACTTTAGATCTGGTCATTTCTTGTGGTTTAGCTGTTAGGAATGTCATAACCCTAGATCTTACTATTTCTGGTCATCTTGCCATTATTTTGTGAGGTGAATCTGCCAGTATCTACAAAGACTGTGGATAAGAACAAAGGAACATAAGAACGTTTACAAACGAGAGGAGGCCATTCGGCCCATCTTGCCTATTTGGTTGTTAGTAGCTTATTGATCCCAGAATCTCATCAATCAGCTTCTTGAAGGATCCCAGGGTGTCAGCTTCAACAACATTACTGGGGAGATGGTTCCAGACTCTCACAATTCTCTGTGTAAAAAAGTGCCTCCTATTTTCTGTTCTGAATGCCCCTTTATCTAATCTCCATTTGTGACCCCTGGTGCTTGTTTCTTTTTTCAGGTCAAAAAAGTCCCCTGGGTTGACATTGTCAATACCTTTTAGGATTTTTAATGCTTGAATCAGATCACCGCGTAGTCTTCTTTGTTCAAGACTGAACAGATTCAATTCTTTTAGCCTGTCTGCATACGACATGCCTTTTAAACCTGGGATAATTCTGGTTGCTCTTCTTTGCACTGGTATATTAGATACAGTACTGTAGCGCCAATCAAAACTTGGAGAGTGTCTTTTAAAAAAAGCTCATCGTAATTTAATATACAACTCGTAAGATGAAATATGAAGACTGTAAACTAGAATGGAGATGGTGGTAATTTAAACTGCACGTTCAACACATCGCATGGAAGGGCCACCTGGTTCAATATAGGAATGCTCTGGCATTGGCTAGATCATCATATTCTAATTTAATTGAAACAAATAAAAATAATCCTAGATTTCTTTTTGCTACCCTAGATAAAATAATTATTCCTTCCCCTAATAGTCCTACCTTTGACATTGGAGCCTCTCATAGCTAACTACTAGACATTAGAAATGTAGTAGTAATGAGATTCCACAGACACCTTCTATCAAGGAGGACTCCAGCACAATTTTGCCAACTACACCTATTAAGGCTACTATGTGGGCTTTTTGTTTGATTACCTTACAGGAACTGACAGAGCTAGTTCAGTATATGAGAGCTACGACAAGTTCTCTTGATCCTATTCCTACAAAACTATTAACCCTTTGCATTCCTATATCAGACCAGGTCCGACATTACAATTTTCCCTTTCCGGTCCGATGTCGGACCCTGTCATCAAGCACAGGTCTCTAGTTGTTTTTTCTCCAGAAAAAGCCAAGAAAACCTTTCAATGGCTGAGACCGATAGGAGCCAAAAGAAGCCAAAAAAAGGGGCAGATCTGAGCAATACACATAGTCCCTGCAACACAGACCTAACACGGACATAAACAACCAAGATAGCTGCTTCCATATCCAGTGCTCAAAGAATATCACAGACATTTGCAGAGCTTTTTGAGATGTTATAGTAATAAAATAATGACTTGGATCGCATTATTGAGTTGGGTGATAAAACAAGTGATCAGGAGATGATTTATCAGTATGCACGACTATGAAGAGGTATGTGATAAATATAGCGAACAAGGTGTGGGGCGGGACTGGAGATGCAGTACTGAGTGTCATGTTGATATGCAGTGCCTTTTAAACCTGTTTTACTTTGAATAAAATTACTTTTAAACCGTGCGTGTGAAAATAAATTGGACCTGACATGCTAAGGGACACTGCAATCTGTTCCTTATCTAGATACTGGATTACACACATATTGCCTATGCACAAACAGGAACTAAAGTAATCAAATTGACCGCTAAGAGTTAAAAGATGTTCTTGGTGTTATTAATACCCACATTTTAAAAATTCTAAATGGTTCAGTTTCCTCTGGTATAGTTCCCTCAGTACTTAAGGTAGCTGTGGTAAAGCCTATGCTTAAGAAACACAATTTGGACCGTAAAGTCCTCAATAACTATAGGCCAATCTCCAACCTACCATTCTTAGATAAGGTTCTAGAGAGAGTTGTTGCAATTCAATTACAAGAATTTCTAACTCTTAACGGTATATTCCAGAGGTTTCAGTCTGGTTCTCGTACTGCACATAGCACCGAGATGGCCCTGGTCAGAGTTGTGAATCATCTGCTGATAATCTCTGACTCGGGCTTTCCTTCAGTTTGAACTCTTCTAGATCTAAGTGCTGCCTTTGATACTGTAGACCATTCCATCCTACTGAATCTTCTAGAAAGCACAGTGGGACTGTCTGGCCCTGTCCTATCCTGGTTCAAATATTATCTTTCTGATAGGTTTCAGTTCGTCTCTATTGGGGAGTATAAAATTGGCATTATCGGAAGTTGTCTGTGGTGTTCCACAGGGCTCCATTCTAGGTCTCTTGCTGTTTTCATAATATATGCTACCGTTGGGTGACATCATCCGCAGACATGGAGTGAACTTATATTGCTATGCTGATGATACCCAGCTATATTTGTCCCTAAGCCAGGAATTTCTTCTGCCTGTGTGTTATTAGCTCTACAGACATCAAGCATTGGATGTCACAGAATTGCCTAATGTTGAATTCAGATAAAACAGAGGTTATGCTAGTGGGATCACAGAACCAACTAAAAGGAAATGTGGATTATATGAGCTCGACCCTTGCAGTCTCTCATCAAAACTTAAATTAGAAATGAAGAGTTTGGGGGTCATCTTTGATCCTGATCTATCATTTGAGACATATTAGGGAAGTTACTAGAGTATTTTTTTACCATTTGAGAAATATAGCCAAACTACTTATTTACGTAGCTGATGCTGAGAGACTAATGCATGCCTTTGTTTCATCTAGAATTGATTATTGTAATGCACTTTTTTCTGGTGTACCAAAACGTGTGGTATCCCACTTGCAGCTTGTTCAGAATATCGCCTCTAGAATTCTGACTAAAACCAGGAAACGTGGACATATTACCCATTTTGGCCTCTTTACACTGGTTCCCTGTGCAGTATACAATTGATTTTAAGATTTTGCTGTTAACTTACAGGGCCCTGAATGGTTTAGCACCTAGTTATTTGCAGGAGTTCCTGACCCCGTATCTTCCAAACCGCACTCTGACATCACAGGATGTGGGACTGCTGGTCATTCCTATGGTCAACAAAAGGAACATGGGAGGTAGGGCTTTTTTTTGTAGAGCTCCTAAATTATGGAATGCTCTGCCTTCATTGAAGCTGGGACCGTTCAAGTTTTCAAGTCAAGACTAAAACCACACTTTTATAAAATGGCTTTCTTATCTTAGTTGGTTTTAATGTAACTTTTGTATTATGTGTATACTGTTTAAATCTGTATACTGTATACTATATACTGTACAGTGCATTGCGATACTTTTGTATAAAAAGCGCTATATAAATGCAATAAATAAATTAAAAAAAAGCAAATGAGATGTCCATTTTTGGAATACCATGTTCCTTCTCAAAAATGTGTTTTAATATTGACCTTTAATAAAGGAAAATGCCTGCTTTAATGAATTTTCATGCATCTATTTCAGTGCAATGTAGTTTCTTCATTGTAATAAAGAAATAAGCTTTTTTTAAAAAACATTTAAATTAGATTTCTGTTTTTTCATAAAAAAAATAATGTTTTCTAGGGAGAGTAAAAAAATACATTAACTTTGACTCATGTAATAAGGGTTACTCTAAAATTAATTCATGATCCAGTTCTGGTGTACATTTTTATGGTAAACTGAGCATGACCTGCTGTCATCTGTAACAGCATAACATCCGAAAAACTAGTCTGAATTCAGAAATGCAGTGGCCCAGAATTTGGGATGCTATCTGAAAACCAAAGCTGCCCAGAATTTGGGACATTATCTAAAAAGCAGAGTGGCCCAGAATTTGTGATGAGAATGACACAGAATTTGGGATGTTATTGAAAGTAGAGTGGCTCAGAATTTGGGACATTATCTGAAAAGCAAATTGGGACCTAGCCTGAAAAATTCGGATGGTACAGGAGTGAAGCTCATGGGAACGGGCGGGACCGGGAGATAAAAAAAAATAACCACTCAGGACGGGCAAGAACGGGATTTAAGCTTCCGGGAATGGGAAGGAACAGGACTACTCAGCCACCAGCTGACAGGAAGAGTGTTGTTTTGCTCTGTAAAGTCGCAAAAGAGCCTATGACATGGAACTTGACCATAAACATACAAAATAATATTAACAGGTCTCACTTGAACAATCACATTAATTTTACCAAATTATGTTTAATCGCGCTACAATGAATCAAATAATACCCGGAAATACACAGAGGGTGATCTCCATTTCCTGGTGTGGGGTCAGGAGACTGTGACTTCAGGCTCCTTGCATCTACCAGTTTCAGACACCTCTTATGAACGTGAATTATGTAGTGATGGATCTGATGTAGAGAGAAAAAAACAGGGATTGTCTCCCGTATCAATTTGAGCCATATGCCTCCGAATCAGAAGGGTCAAACACGAAGAGAGACTCCGACAGCACCAATGCGGACGGACCAGAGGGACAGCAGATGTCCGCGGAGAATCAGCATCTTGGCAACACGGAATGGATAATAAAAACCCTTACGTTTAACATAGATTGATACTTTAAATATTTCATATTACCCATAATTGTATAGCTATGTCAGTCCTTTAGTTAACAATATTGATACATGAATTATTGATACTAGCAGAATAACCGAATGCTGTGGATTGCTACTGGCATGTATTTAACATATCTCTCTCTATATATATGTACAGTATATTAAGGATGTGCAAATCATAATACAGAGATGTCAAAGGCTACGATTTGGCCGTAGCAGCTACTATTATTATTATTATTGTTATTATTATTTATTTCTTAGCTGACGCCCTTATCCAGGGCGACTTACAATCGTAAGCAAATACATTTCAAGTATCACAGTACAAGTAATAATACAATTAAGAGCAAGATAAATACAATGACTTTGGTTCAAGCAAGTACAAGTGTGACAAACAACAATTCAATAATACAGCAGATAAGTGTCAGTGATAGTTACATCAGGATATAATTAAATACAAAATAATACAGATT
Organism: Acipenser oxyrinchus oxyrinchus; assembly: GCA_030684275.1. Taxonomy (NCBI): domain Eukaryota; kingdom Metazoa; phylum Chordata; class Actinopteri; order Acipenseriformes; family Acipenseridae; genus Acipenser; species Acipenser oxyrinchus. The sequence continues at coordinate 6,461,221 of CM060282.1, forward strand.
AAACACTTGGCAGATTACAGTACTCTGAAGTACAGGATTAAATGCAGTAAAATAAGGGGCAGATAAGAGCAAGTAAAGCGCATTTAAGGAAGGGTGATAAGTGTCCCAGGGGAAGAACAGAGGAGTTCTACAGGTGCTTTCTGAAGAGGTGAGTCTTGAGGAGGCCCCGGAATGTGGTCAGGGACTGGGCAGTCCTGACATCTGTAGGAAGGTCATTCCACCACTGCGGGCGAGGGTGGAGAAGGAGCCGGGCTCTGGAGGCAGGGGCGTGAGGAGGTAGAGCCAGTCTTCTAGTGCAGGCGGAGCGGAGAGGTCGAGTGGGGGTGTAGGGAGAGATGAGGGTCTGGAGGTAGCTGGGTGCAGTCTGGTCAAGGCATCTGTAGGCTAGTACAAGAGTCTTGAACTGGATGCGAGCGGTGATCAGCTACTATATTTTGGAGGTACTGCTTCGGCGCTACGTTGAAGGGGTATGTATAATACTATGATTTGTAATAAATAAATACATGGATACTCCCTGAACATTCATGAAATATTATTTCAATCCCATGTTTTTTTTGTTGTTTATTTTTTTTAATGAATTAATGGTTCGTAATACTGTATTTCACTGATAGTTTATTGTGGCATTGACATACTAAAATCTCTGAGCCGGATTGCTTAGTAACCGAATTTGAAACTGAAACTGTCGCACAAAACTCTAAACAGTTGTTTTTATATTAACAAATGTATATATTACATCATTATATTGCACATTGTGCTTATAAAGACCCTGTGCTTGCACTGTATTTTTTTTCTGTAAAAACAAAAACTAAAAACAAATTACTAGTAGTATACCGGTAGTGTTTAATGCAAAACCCTATGTTGGTAATATACAAACATATTAGTTAATATTAATTTCTTTATATACAGGAAGACGCCTCCATTATGCGATTAATATTTAAATATAAAGTTAGGGTTTTAGTCCTTCACAAATTTAATATTTCTTATTCGATTTTTTCCTGGTTATCAAAAGAACTATAAACATTTTGTTTCATATTAGACAAATCAAAATCTAAAACAAAATGACCAAAATGGTTTAATAGATCAATTAAAAAAAATATTCAGCGAAAAAAGGCAGTTTACAGAGCGTTTAAAGGGACCAAAAACAAAGAACACAGAAAGAGTACTTGGAACTGCAAATGTAAGTCAAAAAGGAAGTTAGAAAGGCCAAGAGAGAGATAGAAATGAACATTGCAAAGGGGGCTAAAACCAATTCCATTTTTTTTTTCCAATATTATAACAGCAAGAGAACATTCAAAGAGGAGGTTAAATGTCTAAGAAATACAAATGGCAAAATCATAGATGAAAAAAAAAATAGCAAATATATTAAATGACTACTTTTCACATGCCCCACATGTCGACCTGTTCCTATCCAGTTTTAAATAACTTTTAGCATAATAGAGGCAGAAGTGTTAAAGGGACTAGGAGCTCTTAAAATAAACAAATCCCCTGGGCCGGATGAGATCCTCCCAATAGTACTCAAAGAAATGAAAGAAGTTATTTACAAACCGCTAACCAAGATCATGCAACAGTCTCTTGACACAGGGGTTGTACCGACAGACTGGAAAATAGCAAACGTAATACCGATCCACAAAAAGGGAGACAAAACCGAACCAGGTAACTACAGACCAATAAGCCTGACTTCTATTATATGTAAACTTATGGAAACTATAATAAGATCCAACTGCAAAGCATACGACATGGTTTATTTAGATTTCCAGAAAGCTTTTGACAAAGTCCTGCATAAAGATTAATTCTCAAACTGAACGCAGTAGGGATTCAAGGAAATGCATGCACATGGATTAGGGAGTGGTTAACATGTAGAAAACAGAAAGTACTGATTATAGGAGAAACCTCAAAATGGAGTGAGGTAACCAGTGGTGTACCACAGGGATCAGTATTAGGTCCTCTGCTATTCCTAATCTACATTAATGATTTAGATTCTGGTATAGTAAGCAAACTTGTTAAATTTGCAGATGACACAAAAATAGGAGGAGTGGCAAACACTGTTGCAGCAGCAAAGGTCATTCAAAATGATCTAGACAGCATTCAGAACTGGGCAGACACATGGAAAATTACATTTAATAGCGAAAAGTGTACGGTACTGCACGAAGGCAATAAAAAAGGCCAACAAGATGCTCGGATATATTGTGAGAAGTGTTGAATTTAAATCAAGGGAAGTAATGTTAAAACTTTACACCTAGAATATTGTGTTCAGTTCTGGTCACCTTGTTACAAAAAGGATATTGCTGCTCTAGAAAGAGTGCAAAGAAGAGCAACCAGAATTATCCTGGTTTTAAAAGGCATGTCGTATGCAGACAGGCTAAATGAATTGAATCTATTCAGTCTTGAACAAAGAAGACTACGCGGTGATCTGATTCAAGCATTCAGAATTCTACAAGGTATTGAGAATGTCGACCCAGGGAACTTTTTCGACCTGAAAAAAAGAAACAAGGACCAGGGGTCACAAATGGAGATTAGATAAAGGGGCATTCAGAACAGAAAATAGGAGGCACTTTTTTACACAGAGAATTTTGAGGGTTGAAGCTGACAACCTGGTATCCTTCAAGAAGCTGCCTGATGATATTCTGGGATCAATAAGCTACCAACAATCAAACGAGCAAGATGGGCCGAATGGCCTCCTCTCGTTTGTAAACTTTCTTATGTTCTTATGTCTTACCCCGGGTTTTATTTCTTGGATCTGGCACTCGGCTCACCTACCTTTTAATATATGGCTTATTGCAGGTGGGAATATGAAATTTGTGTTTTGAGGTGTGATCTAGAAATACTGGTAGTTTTGTTTTGGTTGCACTTGGTTAAAAAACATTTAAAATGTCTAATCCAGAGGAAGGCTCACAGCAGGATGATGTGGATTTCTCTAATATTTCTAAAGGACCGCATGTAACTAGAAGAGAACCTGTTGCAGAGATTACCGAGATTATATACAGGTCATCCTCATTACTGGATGACTTGTATATCACTAGGACCATTGATGATTATTATTTAGAAGGTGCTGAGGAGCTTATCACTGTCATTCCAGAGATAGAAACAATAAGACTTTTTTTAAGATTTTGCAATTAACTACTCATTTAGATATCATGGAGAAAGAGGGTAATTTAGCCCAAGAATGTGGTATCAATAGGGAGGAGTCGCTTAGGCAATATAGACCAAAGATTTGAACATGTGCAAACACCCATTGTCACAGCTGTAGCAGAACTGGAATACAAAGTGGTTAATTGTTTAAGGGATGAACAATGGCAGAGCAAGCTCATGCAACATGTTCAATCTGCTAGCACTCCTAGAATGTCTGCAATTCTACCCCCATATCTTCTCGTAGAATCGTTCCCGCGAATGATACCATGGTAGATCTTTCAGCTCGCTTAGTTGTTTCCACTAAACCACCAATTCGTTTGGTGTTTCCTGAATTTGGTGACACAGTAGATAATGTTAAGGTTCATCGAACAGTGCGAAAATGATCTAGCCCTTCCTATGGGGGATCTTGAGAATGGCTACTCTGTCATCTGTCTTGAAAGATTCAGCTAGAAGCTGGTGGATAGCTGAGAGGGGACATATACATAGCTGGAATATTTTCATGAAGCCTTTCTTGCTGCTTTTCTACCTACTGATTATTTGTCAGAAATACGACAGGCTCAGAATATTATGCAGACCCCACGGCAGTGTGTAAGGGATTTGTCTTAAATGGAAGCCTGATATTGCTGAAGCGGAAGTGGTTAGATGTATATTGAATAACTATAATCCAAAGCTTGCTAGTTGTTTCGGAGGTTCTGCCAAGACTGTTGACGGGCTAGTGAGAATCGGCACAATGGTAGAAAAGGATTGGGGAGCACAGAAAGAGTACAGCTCTGTGAAGTTGGCCCCCCTACAAACAGCACAAACATTGAGTCATATATCATTCGCTTGTGCCGTTGAAACAAACGTTTGTGCTGCTATAGTTTTTAACATATTAACAATTATTTTTTTTAGAGGACTGACGTCACTCAGCCCCCCTACAATACCGGAATTGAACCAAACTTGTCTCATTCATTTGTGCTGGTCACTGCTGCAAAATGAATGTTAGTGCTGTTTTCCTTCAAGATTTATTCACAATTTTTTTCTTTTAGTGTGAGTGATGTCACAGTCCCCCTATAATAATGGGTTTAAACCAAATATGGGCCATTCATTTATGCTGCATCAGTGCTGCAAAATTAAGTTACTGCTGCTTTCCTTCAATATGTATTGACACTTCTTTGAAAAGAATATGTCACTTGGCAAGCGACACTGCTTACACAAGTGAATACTAACAACAAAATAAATATGAATAGCAATAGAAGAAAATCCAGTCTTTCTTTCATCACTAGCATAGCTTTATTCCGGTCAGTGCGAGATCCTAACAATTCTTAGGAAAGTATAGAAAAAGTATGGCCTCTTATTCACTTACTGTTTCATAGCGTAATAAATCTGAAACAAGTGTACATTGAGGATGCATAGACAATGTTGCGATTTTTTTTTTTTTTGCGCATCTCAAATTAAGTTCTACTTACTATTCAGTCCTCTTTATTATTTGTTTATTTAGCAGACGCCTTTATCCAAGGCGACTCACAGAGACTAGGGTGTGTGAACTATGCATCAGCTGCAGAGTCACTTACAACTACATCTCACCTGAAAGACAGAGCACAAGGAGGTTAAGTGATTTGCTCACGGTCACACAATGAGTCAGTGGCTGAGGTGGGATTTGAACCGGGGACCTCCTGGTTACAAGCCCTTTTCTTTAACCACTGGACCACACATTAAGTGTATGTAGATTATGAACACTGATTCCGTGAAAACCCCCAATATGTACAATTACTTCCCTAGTGCTGTTTACACCCCCCTTTCCAACATGCAGTGTCTTAAAGGGATACCCTGGTAACACAGCACTAACCAGCTGACCTAGCACTAACGAATGGTATTATTATTATTAACAGTATGTACAAAACAATAATGCATCTTATAACAATAGTAGTATTACAGTATATTCATGGGTCTAGGGATTTTACTATGTAGCTATGTATTTCTTTAACAAATGAGTTAAAACTAGAAATTAAAAAAAAAATCAAGTTTTTCAGCACATTGATTTACATATTTTCAATGAGCTGATATAGAGAGGTAAGTCATTAAAAAAAAAAATATATATATATATACAGTATATATATATATATATATATATATATATATATATATATATATATATATATATATATATATATATAAAACAGAAGCCATTTTTTATTAAGTAATAAAATACATTATATTATAACTCCTACTATTCACTAGTGGACAGTTCGATTCATTTTCAATATGTGCAGTCGATTGCCTCGGCTGCCTCTGCAGCATGTTTGCACATGTGTTTAAACACTTTACTCAAACGTCTGCCTGTTCCAGGAGGTCCTTCTTTATTGCATCTATAATAGTATAAATGCAACCGATTAATGGAACCATGTCACATTGAAAATGAAATGGCAATTGAAAATGTATAATATTGAACAGTCGTAATAAAAAAGGAATGTTTTCGGCCCTTTCAAGGTTTAATTGAATGTATGCATATAGCAGAAAATAAATTGTATTTATTGAAAAGGGACATGTTTATAACATACAAAGGAAATAGATAAATCATCACAGTGGTGTTCTTTCAATTATTTGTCCATAAAGTTCGTTATTAGCAGCAGCAGAGCAAAAGCAATAGGCCTGTTATATTTTGCGGTGGTATACCAACATCTGTACAAACAAACACATACATATGTATTTCTCGTGTGTTGTTGCTTACTCATGACAACATACCTCCCCTACAAAATAATCATTAATATCTAAAAAACCATAGCTGCACAAACGTTTGTGCCATTGAAACGAACGAACGGGACAAGTTTGGTTCAATTCCGGTATTGTTGGGGGGCTGAGTGATGTCACTCCCCTAAAAAAATAATCGTTAATAGCTTAAAAACTAGTGGCACAAACGTTTGTTTCAACGGCACAAACGAATTATATATGACTCAACGTTTGTGCTGTTTGTAGGGGGGGGGCAACTTCATGGAGCTAAAGAGTACTGGTCGAAAGTTAATAACCAGGCTAGTTTTGAAAAAGGAACTAAAAATGTGACTGTAAAGGGCATTCAGTCTAAAGGGGGTGGTCGATGGGGTGGTGATGTGAGTGTAGTACAGCATTTGAGTTATAATAAACCTCAAAAACACTTGTCTTTGCTGCTGGTTCCCATTGATGTGAGAGGAATTAAAGGAGAAGCTTTACTGAATTCAGAGTGTTCGTTCACTCTCATGCAATTACAGCTCTGGCAGAAGTTTAATCTTTCTCATGAGAAGCTGCTGCCATGTCCTGAACAAAGCAGACGGGAAGTCACATGGTGTTATAAGCAGAACCCAACTAGCATACCTATGGAATGACACTTAGTGGTCTATGGAGACGTATATCATGGATGAGGAACACCTTGTTTTCCCTTTGATTTTATAACTTGATTTTTTAACCAATTAATCTGGAGGATTACACATATGGAGGGAGGCAAAAGGAAGGGTATGGTTTTTGTTTTTTCCTTTCCTCCAACAGGGACTGTGACAGGATGGCAAAGTCACGTCAGGCCAGAAGCAGGAAAGAAGACAAACTCAAAATACTGCGGTGCAAAAGACGCTGCAGCGTCGTTTATTTTCAAAAATAACAAAAATCAAAGGTTTAACAAAAAAAACACTTGCTCACAGAGCAAAATAAAAGTTTTAACAAAAACAAAACCCACAGGTCAGGCTGGGCAGATGCTGTCACTGAACCTGTATATAATTTGTAACTGTGGCGGAGTGTCCCGCCCCTATTTATTATTATTTGTGTTTTGTTTGCGGCGCAGTGAAAAGCGCCGCGTCTTTTATATTTATATTTAAAAACCCCGTGAGGATGCATGACTGATCAGCTACTGATTATTTAACTAGCTGACAGTCATGCATCCTTACCAAACGCGTGCAGACTGTGGCCGAGGGGTAATAAGATAATTAACAGCTAGTTAACCCCTCGGCCAGAGTATAAGAACCGACAGCTGTCTGTGCGGCGAAGTGGAGTTTTGGAGTAGAGAGTACGGGAGAGCGGAGAGAGAGAGCGCATAGACAACATAAAGCAATTGCTAAAACGTGCTGGTTTAGCCAGCACGCCACTTACTTGTTGGTCTGTTTATTCGTTTGGCCCTCGTGCCCTTTGGTTTGTGTTTTGTTTAAATCTTTTGTTTTGTTTGTTTGTTTATTAATAAATACGCTGAATGCCATAGCATTCAGCTTCACCCGCCCATCCACTGTTTGTGATTCAGTTACTTCCTGGTCCGTGACGTCACCACTGCGAGCCAGACTGTCACATATGGTGTCCTGCGTGGGACAAACAACGCCTCCAACAGCCGGACCAGGAAAAGGACGTTTTTTGTTTTTTTCAAACAGTATTTTTTTGTGTTTTTGGAAAAAAATAAAAATAAAAAATGGGGAAGAGTAGCCGGAGGAGAAAGCAGCAGCAACAACAACAGCAGCAGGAGGCGCAGCAACAGCAGCAGGTCCTTACCACGCTGGACGTCTGCCTCACCTGCCTGAAGGGTGAGGAGTGGTGCTTCGCGGTTGGTGAGGTTGGGCACCTGGCACCGGACCAACCCCCTCCATGGCAGGAGAGGAAGGAGCCTGAGCATCCAGAAAGGGTGAGAGAGGACCCGCATCCTCCGAGGCGGAAGAATCCCGTCTCCTCTGAGGGGATCTGGGACTGGCTGGCGGAGCCTGAGAGGGATATAATGGTCGCCCTCCCTGCTGTGATCAACCTCCTGTGGGCGAGAGATGGGGAGCGCTGGGAGGCCTGGGAACAGAAACACCAACCAGCATCCCTCCCAGACATCGCAGCCATGGTGCTCAACTACCTGGCTGCAGATATGGGAGGGGCCCCGCTGCTGTTTCCAGCGCCAGAGGGAGAGGAGCCATCGCTGCCTTCTCCAGCGCCAGAGGGAGAGGAGTCGTCGCTGCCTTCTCCAGCGCCAGAGGGAGAGGAGTCGTCGCTGCCTTCTCCAGCGCCAGAGGGAGAGGAGTCGTCGCTGCCTTCTCCAGCGCCAGAGGGAGAGGAGTCGTCGCTGCCTTCTCCAGCGCCAGAGGGAGAGGAGTCGTCGCTGCCTTCTCCAGCGCCAGAGGGAGAGGAGTCGTCGCTGCCTTCTCCAGCGCCAGAGGGAGAGGAGTCGTCGCTGCCGTCTCCAGCGCCAGTGGGAGAGGAGCCGTCGCTGCCGTCTCCAGCGTTAGAGGGTGAGGAGCCCTCGCCACTGTCTCCACCACCAGGAGCAGAGCAGCAGGAGCTGCCTCTGTCTCCACCACCACCAGGAGCAGAGCAGCAAGAGCTGCCTCTGCCTCCGCCACCTCCACCAGCAGAGGGTGAATGCCTGCTGGTTCCGTCTCAAGCACTGTGGGAGTACTGCTTAACGCTCCCAGCTCCACCAGCAGAGGGTGAATGCCTGCTGGTTCCGCCTCAGCCGCCGTGGGAGGACTGCTTGCCCCTCCCACCTCCACCAGCAGAGGGTGAATACCTGCTGGTTCCATCTCCACCTCCACCAGTAGAGGGTGAATTCCTGCTGGTTCTGCCTCAATCGCTGTGGGAGGATTGCTTGCCCCTCCCACCTCCACCAGCAGAGGGTGAATGCCTGCTGGTTCCGCCTCAACCGCCGTGGGAGAACAGCTTGCCGCTCCCAGCCCCACCAGCAGAGGGTGAATGCCTGCTGGTTCCGCCTCAACCGCCGTGGGAGAACAGCTTGCCGCTCCCAGCCCCACCAGCAGAGGGTGAATACCTGCTGGTTCCGCCTCAACCGCCGTGGGAGGACTGCTTGCCGCTCCCACCTCCACCAGCAGAGGGTGAATACCTGCTGGTTCCATCTCCACCTCCACCAGCAGAGGGTGAATACCTGCTGGTTCCACATCCACCATCATGGGAAGGACTGCTCCTGCCCTGCTTCGCACCGCCAAGGAGGCCTGCTTCGCACCGCCCAAGGATGCCTGCTTCGCACCGCCCAAGGAGGCCTGCTCCGCATCGCCTGGGGCTGCCTGTTGCTCCGCATCGCCTGGAGAGCCACCAGTTACAGGGTACGAGGGAGAAGTGGAGCTCCGCTGCCGCCTCCATGGCCAGGGGCTCCCCTCCTGAGTTCGCCTCCCGAGGGTCCGCTGCTGCTGCTGCCGCCGCCTCCCGAGGGTCCGCTGCTGCTGCTGCCGTCGCCTCCCGAGGGTCCGCTGCTGCTGCCGTCGCCTCCTGAGGGTCCGCTGCTGCTGCCGTCGCCTCCCGAGGGTCCGCTGCTGCTGCCGTCGCCTCCCGAGGGTCCGCTGCTGCTGCCGTCGCCTCCCGAGGGTCCGCTGCGGCTGCCGTCGCCCCCCGAGGGTCCGCTGCTGCTGCCGTTGCCTGCTGAAGGTCTGCAGCTGCTACCTTCGCCTCCCGAGGGTCCTGTTTTGCCTGGGGTCGCTACCAGTCCTGCCATGCGGCAGGAAATACTGTGGCTGGAGCCCCATGAAGGAGAGCTGCCGACCACGGAAAAGGGGGGGGAGGTCAGGAGACCAGCTCCCCCAGCCGCACTTTCGCGGCAGGAAATATTGTGGCTGGAGCCCCATGAAGGGCAGCTGCCGGCCACGAAGAAGGGGGGGGAGGTCAGGAGACCAGCTCCCCCAGCTGCACTTTCGCGGCAGGAAATACTGTGGCTGGAGCCCCATGAAGGGCAGCTGCCAGCCATGAAGAAGGGGGGGGAGGTCAGGAGACCAGCTCCCCGCAGCAATTTCGCTGCAGGAGAGGGTGGCCGGAGCCCCACGGGGAGCTGCCGGCCATGAAGAAGGGGGGCAGGTCTGGAGACGACCCCTAAAATTTTTGGCCAGAGGAGCCGGCCTGTGCGCTGGCCATTGGAACGCTTATGGCTGTTTGGGTGGGAGGAGGACATCCCACCGTGGCCGCCACCTTTGGCCTGTTGCTGCCCCTGTTCCTGCGCCGGGACTGCTAGCCGGGACTTTAGGGAATAAGGGGGGGAGGTGGCCGAAAAGGCCATGTGTGCTGCGCACAAGGGGGGGCATGTGTGGCGGAGTGTCCCGCCCCTATTTATTATTATTTGTGTTTTGTTTGCGGCGCAGTGAAAAGCGCCGCGTCTTTTATATTTATATTTAAAAACCCCGTGAGGATGCATGACTGATCAGCTACTGATTATTTAACTAGCTGACAGTCATGCATCCTTACCAAACGCGTGCAGACTGTGGCGAGGGTAATAAGATAATTAACAGCTAGTTAACCCCTCGGCCAGAGTATAAGAACCGACAGCTGTCTGTGCGGCGAAGTGGAGTTTTGGAGTAGAGAGTGCGGGAGAGCGGAGAGAGAGAGCGATAGACAACATAAAGCAATTGCTAAAACGTGCTGGTTTAGCCAGCACGCCACTTACTTGTTGGTCTGTTTATTCGTTTGGCCCTCGTGCCCTTTGGTTTGTGTTTTGTTTAAATCTTTTGTTTTGTTTGTTTGTTTATTAATAAATACGCTGAATGCCATAGCATTCAGCTTCACCCGCCCATCCACTGTTTGTGATTCAGTTACTTCCTGGTCCGTGACGTCACCACTGCGAGCCAGACTGTCACAGTAACTTTTCTTTTTTCCTTTCGCTCTCCCATACTCTAACAAAACACGGCTCTGCCGTCATATTTATAAATAAATAAACCATAACAATAATGACAATAATAACAATAATAACTACAATAAAACAAATACAAAATAATAAATTGCATAGGGACGGAGGGGTACCCCTGTTACAGGGACCAAGAGAGTTCACATGGCCATTGCATCATTCCAATGGACAGACCCATTCACCGATGCAGCTTTACCTGGCAATGCCGACATCAGCCATCCAAACTCCTGCAAATCAAGAGGTGGCCAATACTGAGGGGGTCAAGGAGAATCCAGAGTTGTTAAAACTTCTTAATGCTTGGTCTGCAGTTTGCGGTTCCTCCTCCGGAAGAACCAATGTCACTAAACACTGTATACTCACCTCCTGATGAAATAACCAGGCTAGTTTTGAAAAAGGAACTAAAAAGGTGACTGTAAAGGGCATTCAGTCTAAATCTAGACAGCATTCAGAACTGGGCAGACACATGGCAAATGACATTTAGTAGAGAACTGTAAGGTACTGCACGCAGGCAATAAAAATGTGCATTATAAAACATCATATGGGAGTGTGGCGGAATGTCCCGCCCCTATGTATATATCTAAATCATTAATGTAGATTTACCGTTATAGCGGTGCCTTATTAACCTCCTTCGCAACACCCCCTCTGGATCTAGACTTGCCAATCCGGCCAACCGACATCTTTCGTGCATGAAGCGGTATCCGTGCAATTGTCCTGAACCTTGAAGTTGTGTTATAATGAAGCTCGCCACAGTTTCAGGATCACTTCAATGTTTGAGTCTGTAAAGTCCAAGCCTGGCAAGTTGACGTCTAAGGTGGCGAACACTGATGTGTAGTCCATCAATTATTGAAATACATAAAGCAATTTCTACCTGCATTAAGCCTTGATCAAAATGAAACCGAATGCATTGATCCAGCACTGCCTCTGCCATGTTAGTCACGACATTGTCTCGGGAAAATGACAACACTTCCGTTTTCTTGAAATCCTGAGATAATTTATCTCGTGATCACGGCTTGTTATCTCGTGATCACGAGATAATTTACCTCCCGTTATCTTGTTATAACGAGAGATGCTTTTTTTTCATGTCCTCAACGAGCCACCGTACAAAATTAAGGGCAAAGGGGTCAAGAAAGCTAGGAGGCTAGCTAGCTTGGCCAGGCATACTGCTATACACTTAAGCTACAGCAGATGAAGCCTGGTTTATTGCACCATATGTTGTGGCAGTTTTGTAAAATTTCTGACACAAAAGGTTTAATATTTCTTGACAAACCTGAAAATTATAGCACTAAGAAACCTCCGGTGACGTTCTAGGCACGCAGATCCTGCGGTGAAGTCCGTTCTCGATGACCGTGTGCGTGGCCTTGGCAGTTTTTTACATTTTTGTGAAGAGGGTCTATTTGTATATTTATAAAATGAGATCTGAATAGTTTATTACCATTATTACTTACAATCTTTTGTACAAGTAATTTCTAAACTTCATAGTTGAACTGAAATTACATTAAAACATATTGTTTCTCTTGAAAGCCTTGTTTGAGATTTAGCTTGTAAAATCTCATTAGGAGAAAACATCTCTTTAGCACAATGGTCTTCCATATAAGAAATGGCTAAGGCTAATGCTGCTTAGCTTTGGAGATCTGAGGCAATACAATCTTGTTTTACAGACTTCGGATAGCCCTAATCTTCCACTAACTTCCCTAAAGCAACATTGGGTAGTCAAAGGTAGTTCTAATTGAGACATGTGATCTGTAATTAATCTGGATGCTTGATCTGTCAGTGTATTAAGAGATGAAATACATTTATTTTGGGCCAAAAACAGAGCCCACAGGAAGACTTTCTTTACCATAAGAAAGTACTGAACAGATTAACGTATTGGGGAGATTTTATCTTATACCTTTTAAGGGAGGTGGAGCTGACTATGTGACTTAGTAAACACCTTTGTAATTCCCTAACCTTTTTACAGGCATCCAATTCAGTCTCCAATACCATCAGTCTCTTGCCTTTCCTTGGCACTGATAGATAGGACAGCCAGACAGTCGTGCAGAAAATGCAGGTAAGTTTAAATCAGATATGTTCCCACCAGTTTCCTGTATGCAAATGCAACCCTTATTGACCTCAAATTAACACATTTAGGACATTAGGAACTTTATTTGAATGCCCCCTGCCACAAATGCATTACCTCAGCTCCCGTTTACAGCTGTCAAGGCACGCCAAAGCAACCACTCCTCTGAGTGAACGACTCTTTAGTTAAATCATGTAGACAACCTCCCAACAAGCACATAATTTCTCACATGAACACACCATACTTGAAGAGGTTTCATGCTGAGTTGCCTGACTAATGGTTTCTCAACAGACAGGTGAATATTTCATATTTTTACAGATTTTCAACATTTTTTCTGCTCATAACCGACAGGCTGCCATCTCATAATCTCGACTTTATTTTCACATAACATAAATGACCCGGAGCCAGGGCTTTCTTGAAGTGTAGTTGTTAGAGTGCGTTGTTGCATTTACAGACCTCTCTTGTTGAAGTAACCATTAGAAATGATTTCAGATTTAATAATTCTACTGGTTCAAAGACCTTTTCTGTGCTACAGATTTCTAACTTGCTGTAGCTTTACTTTCAGACTGAAAAACTTCAAACGCATGACTGTGACTAATCCAGCACCAGGAATTCTATAGACGTTTGGAAGCTTTTAAAGCAGTCTCTGTACGAAACTGCTGTTCAAGGATCAATTCATGTCCTGGATTATTTTTAATTTTTGCACCTCACAGTTTTTCAAATCGCCCAATTCAACTGGTCAGGATAGAAACCATTTTGAGGACTATAAGGAACGATTTTTTATATATCAACTATTGCTGGGAATCTGTTTGATTTATTTTTGATCCTAACCCAAGGATTTAACACATCCAATATAATGTTCTGTTCCTCTGAGTAACTGGATAAAAACCACTGCAGAGGATATTCCACTTTTTGACAGACCAAGAAGAGTTGAGGTTTCTATTTTTTTATTTATTTATCAATTTTTCATCTGTGCAATTGAGTGTATGTATCAAATCAGTTTTAGAATTAGTTGAATTGCATTAAACTGCTACACTGTTTAAGCTAGTCAAGACAGTCAGAATTTATTTGAAGTACCGTGGTTAGTGTGTGTTGTATTTACAGACCCTCAAATATAGTTTACAGTACATTAGATACATAAATGTTGCACGTAACATACACATAGTAAAGACCTATGAGCAACTCGCACAGACAAAAGTTTCAGCAAATGCATTCATCAGTGTTCTTACAGTCAAGCTAGTTTTTAGAGCAAGATATTTGAACAAGTCTCTCATAATGAGACATTATGGGCCTGATTTTCTAATGTGGGCAGATTGCCAATGTAATACATTTACTATGAAGAGAACAATTTGGCTGATATGTGACCTCCAAAATTGCCAACCCCCAATACCACTAGAGTTCCCCGGGTATCAGAAATGAAACTTTGTACCTAGTAGGCTATACATACCACAACTAACCTGTAAAACAACTGTTGTGGGAAGTTGTATGCAGGGCCTTTCCCTGGTCACCTTTAACATCAATGGCAGTAATGCTAAAGCTTGGTAGGAGTCAGATTAGAATAAAGTTATTTATTTATCTATTTTGTATTCCAAAGTGCTCAAGTAGTCAATCTGATTCTTATCTCAGTAAGGATGTCATATTTAACATGTAGGGTAACAGTAAGAATTTGAATTCTCCTTTTAAGTCATACCCACAAATCTATTGTACGTTTTTATGTGATATTCTATGTGGTATAGCCGGTACAACACTGCATGTTACCCACTGTTTAAAACAGTCTGCCATGGTATCAAACTATCTAACCAGTATTTATAAGTTTGCACTTCTAGCAGTGAGCAAGGATATCTCGGCTATCTTCTTTATAGCTATTTCAATATCTTTTCTTCCATAGAATTATACTGGATTTAGCAGACTGCTACCTTGAAGTGGTTTGTGAGACTGGCCACAGGTAAACATCTTTAACAATTTAGCAATCTAAGAGCTTTCATGCATTATTCTTCCTTTAAACTCAGTAACAAGAGTGGAAATCTTAAGTGGGAATCAGCAGGCAATTACATGTTTATCGTCCTTGTTGTCCTTAACTTAAATTACTAGGTTATTCTCTGTTTTATAAACAAGCACTCTTGCTTTCCAGCTTCACACCTATCCCACAAGAGAGAGAGTCCAAAAGGAGAAAAGAATCATGTTGGAAAACATCACCCATTTTGCCATTTGGATGGTGGTGGGTTTTGTTGCTATTTTGACCATATTTTGCAATCTCTACATCCTCCTGATGAACCTTGGCGCGTATCAGAAGAACCATCGATTCCAGCCTAGTGAGATCATCATCACTGTCCTCTCGGTGACAAACATTGTCTACCAGATCCTTACCTATCTCTGGATGACAATGGACCTGCTCAGTGTTACCTGTCTCATTGATTGCCTCTTCAACACCCTTATTATGCTGTTAATCAACAGTCTGAGATGCACACTGGTGTGGACCACTGCTTTCTTGTCTTTCTTCTACAGCACCAAACTGGTGATCCAACCCATCCACTGCTATACCAAGATCCAGGAAGGAATCCTGAAGCATGCTCCCACTGTTCTTCTGGTCATCGTGTTCTTTAGCTTCGCCAGCTGCTTCCCTGCCATCTTGGTATTGTCCCGCAACAACCAAACGGGTTCATATGACTGTAATACTATGATCTCCAACGAGACCCCTGGATTAATCTATGTGGGGTTCTACACCGCCATTTCTGACATCATCCCTGGCTTGATCATGATGAAGTCCAGCATTTCAATTACGGTTCACTTGGGTATCCACCTGTATCATATGAAGGCCAACACAAACGGCTTCCATGGGCCCAAGCTGGGCTCTGAGATGAGGGTTATACGGATGATGATGGCCCTAGTGGTAGTCTACTTATGCTTTCTCATAGCTGATTTGGTTGTGCTCTACAGAAGCACAATCAATAGAGACAACCTGTCTTACACTACTGGCCTGGTTTCATCCATCTACACCTCCACTAGCTCTTTCATTCTCATCTACGGCAAGAAGGCCCACTGGAAGGAGCTCATCAACATATACAACCAGTTTGTGGGTGAATACCCTTGTATTCGCTGCATGAGGTGCCCAGAAAAGAAGGTGTCTTCACCACACTAAAATGCACATCATTGCCTTAGCACAGTATGCCAATTTAGACACCCATAAAAGAAACCAACACCAGTGGGACTGAAAAATGTAATCAAATATGAAAATATTTAATTTGTATTCGTTTTAACTAGTGTGTAATCTGCTCCCCCCACTCTGTTTCTATTTTGGTATATGTGAAGATTTATTTTTCAAAATTGTGTTTACAAAAGTAATTACAGATTCTCAAATTCTGATCAGTACTTTCAAAAGCGATCACAAGAACATTAAAATCTGTTTTGTAAATAGTGAAGTCCAAAATCAAAGGAAAAAACCCTCTTAACCCCTTCACTGCTGCCTAACATACCTGCCACATCCTAAAAATGCTCACTCCGTGCTGCTTAATTAAAAACATGTTTAAAAAGAAAATAATTAAAAAAAAAGCTGGATTGCTGTTATTTCACTTGGGATCAATCATAGTTTTTACAAATCATATTTGGTTGGTGGGATAAAATACCTTTGATGTGACACAGTTATGAAATGTAATTTCAGTTTGTTCCAATGCTAGCGTGAGTGAATTTAAAACAATCTGCGTGTAACTTGTTTCTCTACAATGTGTTTTCTTTTGATTAGGAGCTGTGGTACTGTCTCGCATTTCATAAAATTAGCTTTTCAAGTGACAGCTGATTATTTTCTGCATTTTGTTTTGTTGATGTGACAGTGCAAGACAATGACATTTAATAGAGAAAAGTGTAAGGTGTAAGCAATACAAATGTCCATCTAAACCATATGGGAGATACTGAAATTGAAGAAGGAATCTGTGAATCTAGGAGTTTATATTGACTCAAATGTCTTCATCTAGATAATGTGGGGAAGCTATAAAAAGGTCAACAAAATGCTCGGATATATAGTTAAAAGTGTTCAATTTAAATCAAGGGAAGTAATGTTAAAACTTTACAATGCATTAGGAAGACCGCATCTAGACTATTATGTTCAGTTCTGGTCACCTCGCTACAAAAAGGATATTGCTGTTCTAGAAAGAGTGCAAAGAAGAGCGACCAGAATTATTCCTGGTTTAACAGGCATGTCATATGCAGACAGGCTTAAAGAATATATTCTATTCAGTCTTGAACAAAGAAGACTATGCAGCGATCTGATTGAAGCCTTCAAAATTGTAAAAGGTATTGAAATGTCGACCCAGGGGATGACTTTGACCTGAAAAAAGAAACAAGGACCAGGGGTCACAAATGGAGATTAGATAAAGGGGCAATCAGAACAGAAAATAGGAGGCACTTTTTTACAGAGAGAATTGTGAGAATCTGGAACCAACTCCCGAGTTGTGTGGTCCAGTGGTTAAAGAAAGGGGCTTGTAACCAGAAGGTCCCTGGTTCAAATCCCACCTCAACCACTGACTCATTGTGTGACCTTGAGCAAGTCACTTAACCTCCTGGTACTCCGTCTTTTGGGTGAGATGTAATTCATAGTTCACACACCCTAGTCTCTAAGTTGCCTTGGATAAAGACATCTGCTAAATAAACAAATAATAATAATGTTGTTGAAGCTGACACCCTGGGATCCTTCAAGAAGCTGCTTGAAGAGATTCTAGGATCAATAAGCTACTAACGAGCAAGATGGGCTGAATGACCTCCTCTCATTTGTAAACTTTCTTATGTTCTTAAAGTTACCTCTTACTTCTGTGGCTATCATGTCAATACAATTGAAATTTATCACGTGTGAGGTTAAAATAAACATTAGGAACCAGGTGATTTGTTTTATTCCAGTTGCTGTACTTGAAACCACCTATCTTTGTAGTGTCTAGTTGAGTTGGACAGAAAGTTTAGGTAGCAGTTTTGGTGCATTTTCACAGATTGATCTTCATAAAATATATTTTTCCGATTTCTCTTTTTGTAATCTCTGAATGACATCATTTTTCTTGCTTTATAATTTGTATGTGTCTGTCTGTCTGTCTATCTATCTATCTATCATTTTAATTTGTTTACTGTCCCCAAGTAAAAATAAAAAAATAAAAAAATAAAAAATTCCACAAAATAACTATTTGTATAATTTTTTTATTTATTTATTTTTTAAATTTAGTCGTCGTCAATTTTTTTTACACCGGTTTTCTCCCCAATTTAGTATGCCCAATTATTATCTGTATCCTCGGCTCACCGCTCGCAACCCCCCCCGCCGACTCGGGAAATGGCTCCTGCCAAGCCGTCATTTTTCGCACTGCAGATCCGCAGCAATGTCACCAGACCTATAGTGCCGGAGGACAACACAGATCTGGAGGCTCCACTGCAGAACCACAGGCACCCTATCGGCCACAGGGGTCACTGATGCGTGGTGAGCCGTGGATTCCCCTGCCGACCTAAGCCCTCCCTACCCGGGCAGCGCTCAGCCAACTGTGCGCCGCCCCCTAGGAACTCCCAGTCACGGTCAGCTGTGACATAGCCTGGATTCGAACCTGCGCTCTCCAGGCTATAGGGCACATCCTGCACTCCGCGCGGAGCGCCTTTACTGGATGCGCCACTCGGGAGCCCCCTCCTATTTGTATAATTTGAGAAATATAATGATATATTTTAATTAGGTTGTTGCTGTTCTATATTTGAAAGAAATAGGTTTTGATTAGTACTTATTGATATCTCCCCCCACCCTCGAAAACCTTTCAAGATTTTTTTTTTCTGTAATAAAAAAAAAAAACGATTTGATTGTAATTATTGGTTTAATTTTTTTTGTCTCCTCGTCTATTTAAAAATGTTTCTCTAATTATTTGGTCTATATTTATTCCTCATATATATGTTCTGAAAAAAGGTTGATTTTATTTATCTTTCCTCTTCCCCCAAAAATATTACTAATTGATTGATCTTTTATTTGTGGGTTTTAAAAAATGACAGCTTTATATTATTTATTTATTTATGTATTTATTTTTACTGAATTCTCATCTCCCCTGACAATCCACATTTTATTGTATAGAATCGAATTTTATTATTGCATTTTTTAAATAAATGTGTTTGTAGTGGGCAGTGGGGGCTATATTGGGGAGAAAATGGCAAGAGGCCCTTTAGTGCATGGGCTGTTGCTAACCTCCCAGAAGAGTCTGGCTCGGAGAGTGACTTTGTTGCAGATGACTGGAAGTGAATATGAGCCGTGACACCTCCTCCAGTGAGGAGATCGACAGTGGTCAGGAAGAAGAGCCTATGGAAACTAAGCCTGAACCCCTGCCTGGACCAAGTACAGTAGGTGGGCCTGGACCTAGGGCGGGGGACCCCCCCCCTAACATCATCCAGCAATTAACCCCTTTTTCTGGCACACCTGGTAGCACTGTGATTCCAAATGGGTTTACCCCAATTAACTTTTTCCAGTTGTTTATCACAGATTAATTTATTTTTTAAACATTTGGTAACCCAAACCAAGGAGTGTTTTGAAAGGTACCACACAGTAAATGAGTACTGGAAGAACTAAATAAAACCAAGAACAAATTCCAGGCAGCATTACTTGGGCTCCAGAAGGATTATGGGTAACAAACAATTGCATGGATATGTTATTACCTATTACTAAAATCCCTATTTTGTGCAAATTAAAAAAAAAAAAAACAACAACAAAAAAAACGTATACTTATGCCAGGGTATCGCATTCATTGGTGGCATATTGGGCACATGAAATTGGGGTGGTCGGGCTGCATAATTTGAAGTGAAAATGGTCTGGTGTCAGTCAATTAAATAATCTCAAACTCCTGACAGTAAACAAAGTAACTAAATCTATTACATCTGAGATGCAAGTTGCAACAGATGGAAAAATGAGTTTGTGATGACTCAAAACTTTATTTCGGCAGGCTACGATTTGACTGGCGAAAAAATAACGCTGGTTTATTGGAGTTAAAAGATCATTCTTTTCAGCTTGGTACAGAACCTTTTCACTTTCTTTTTTGTTAAATTCCTTAATTATTGTCTTTTTTTATTTTTTTTTTAAGTTTCCAGGGCATTTTGTTAATGGCAGGTGTGCAACACACAAACCTTAACCCTTTGCGGTCCTATGTCAGACCAGGTCCAACTTTACAATTTTCCCTTTCCGGTCCGATATCATCAAAAAGACGTAAAACACAGATCTCTAGTCGTTTTTTCTAAGGAAAAAGCAGAGAAAACCATTCAATGGCCGAGTGAGACAGATAGGAGCTGAAAAAAAAGGGGCGGATCTGAGCAATACACATAGCACCACAGAGATAACACTGACATAAACAAACAAACAAGATAGCTGCTTCTGCATCCAGCGCTCAAGGAATATCACAGACATTTGCAGAGTTTTTTGAGATGTTATAGTAATAAAATAATGACTTGGATCGCATTATTGAGGAGTTTAGTGATAAAACGAGTGATCAAGAGATGATTTAAATCAGTATGCACGACTATGAAGAGGTATGTGAAAAATACAGCGAACAAGGGGTGGGGCAGAGCTGGAGATGCAGTACTGAGTGTCCTGTTGATATGCAGTGCCCTTTAAACCTGTTTTACTGTGAAAAAAAATACTTTTAAACAGCATGTCTAAAATAAACTGCGTGTGTGAAAATAAATTAGACCTGAGAGGTGCTGAATAAATTCACCGCAAATTTATTTAAGTGCATTTTTATTTTAGTTTTTCGCTGGTCTTGCTCTACATTTCTTAAATGCAAATGTTAATTTTAAGCTACATTTTTACAAACATATTGCTATATTACGATGGTGCAATTGAGGGAGTATTGTGGCTGAAGAATCATATTATGATAAAGAACAGCTGCCGGTGTGTACCAGTTGCAAGCCTGTCACTTACCAGTACTGGTACGCATATCACGGGTTGAAAACCACTTGTCTAGGGCATGTAAACACTTGCTAAACTGTGTAAGGGTGCACATGTTTGGTATCTTTGAACTCTGAACACTCGGAGCAATTCAAAACTACTGTCTTTTCAACAGTCGAACTAAAGCAGTCAGATTTACAGGTCCAAATATTGTGAAAAACAATTGATTTTTACTACTTACTGTGACATTACCTCAGACTGCAGAAGGATTGAAGGGAGATGTTATTACCCATATTTACCCATTTCTAAAATCCTTATTTTATGCAGATTCAAAAAATGTATACTTATGCCTGGGTATCTCATTTTTTGGTGGGGTCCTGGGCACATGAATTTAGGGTGGGTGATATACACCATGGGCTGCATAATTTGAAGTGGAAAAGTCAAAGTGGCCTGGTGTCAGCCTAGATCACGTAAACCCCCCAAATCCAATAAAAAGATACACACAAACATGGGCAAATCCAGCACCTTATAAACTTCTAAAGATCTTACATCAAACATTAGTATTTTAGGCAAATACATTTTATGAAAAAGTTTTTTTGTTTATAAGAATATCTGTATTTTGTGGTCACATGAATCCACAAAAACTTGGCACCAATGAAAACTTCAGTGTGTGACAAAAAAAAAGTATATATATAGTTTGCCTGGGGTATCTGAAAGGGAACATATGGGAAAACTGCCGACTCCCAAAATCACTAAATTCTTGAAGCACAGTGTCACAAGAGCTTCAGCAGATGGGTTACATCTCTAAGTTTTTTTTGCTTTCCCAAAATGTATGCACAGTAAAAAAATAAAATGTTTTAAACAATATATCCATCCTCAAGTAAAACTGGCAATGTATCTCTAAGCAAACAGTAGTACAGAATCTCAGAATTACTGTTCTGTGTATGTGAATCTTGATTGGAGATTTTGGTCACTGAATTATGATTGCCTGGAATGTACTAAAAAAAAATCTAAAAATAAAGCACACACAATCGTAATGGATTTCTGAGTCTCAAATTACTGTTTCTTTATTTTATGTTTTATAAAATTAGAAGTTTTCTTCATGTCCTCATTAAAATTCTCATTAAAATGAATGCTGTATAGCCTAGATGCAAGGGTAGATTTAGGCAGTTTCTGCTTGTTCCTGATTGGTGGACACATCCTGATGAGGAGACAACCCTTGCTCTTGACAAGCTGATGGTTCTGGGGTGGAGCTGGCACTAAGGTTTTCTTTGGCAAGAAGGTTGTGTTTGCGGAGAAGACAAGCCTTCTGGTAGGGTGGTTGGATAGGGGGCTGTGTGGGAGGCAGGTATTGGTACGCCTTATTGGGATCCAGCTACACAGAAGGGACAAAAACAGAAACTCAATTGATATTCAATAAGGAGCACAGGAAAAGCAATCTCAAGAATTAGTTAAACTTGAATACCAAACAATGTAGTCAAAACCTATTTATATTTCCTATAGCTTTACAGTGTCAACAGCAGCTACAGCGTTTCTGCTAGGAAAAACTGCTGCCTGTCAGTGACTGGTCACAAAATGTTTTACCGGTCACAATTTAAAACATCGTCATTCGTGTGACACCTGTACAAGTGATACAAATACATGTAGTTATGGAGATAAATAGGTAAATAAGTAAAAAAAAAAATAAATAAAAAAAAAATAATAATAATAATAATAATTATTAAGCAGAAAATTAAAACGAACATAGTTTATAACAATTTGTTTTCAAAAGTTGCCAAAATATTTAAACATTTTTTGCTTTATAATTTCAAATTCAAATATTTTACACAATAGTTCTTGGCGTAACTGAAAATGTTAGGTTATTATCATAACCCTGGTTCCCCTGAAATAGAAATGCAACCATTACCTCATGGGTATTAATCATTTGATACCGTCTAACCTGAATCGATATTCCAAAGCTGCACGTACTGCCCGTGACGCAGTCATGCCCACCCCAGAGGGCATAAAAGAGACTGCAGTCACTCAAAACATCATCATTTTTCCCTCAAGACTGCTGCAAAAGATGCAGCGACCTTGAAGGTTAATGGTTACATTTCTATTTCAGGGAACATTCCCTTTCAAGTACGAAATGTAACCATTACCTTATGGGTAGACATACCAAAGCTGTAGCAAGGAATATTACAGACCAAGTGAAAAGCTACAAAGCTCGCCCAAGGCCACCTCGCGCATTAACCATGAGGAACCCAGTACAAGTAACAGGGCTAAAAAATTGAGGGAAACTAACCTCTAATTTTATGCTGCAAGAGTCGAGCTCGAGGCCGCCCTTAACACTCTTGTTCCAAAACCAGGGTTTTGTGGATCCACTACATTCAGCCGATCAATGACAGACCTAACCGGAACAGGTGATCTGGTGACGGGTTTCATGTGAGCCCCTGTCTGCGCTGGAGATTGAGCACAAATGAGCCAATCGTTCAGGTAATTGAGCACTCTGATGCCCCGGAGTCTCAATAGGGTCAGAACAGCTTCCGTGCACTTTGAAAATGCACGGGGGGGCTAAAGAGTGGCAGAACGGTAGAACTCAAAACTCGTATGCTCTCCCTTGGAAAGCAAACCTGAGGTACTCCCTGTGCCCTGATTTTATTGGGATATGAAAGTAAGCGTCTTTTAAATCCACCGTAGTGAACCAGAAACTTACTGACTGCAACAACTGCTGCATGGTTAACATTTTGAACCTCCGTTGACTCAGATAAGGGTTGACCTGTCTGAAATCGAGGATTGGTCTGAGGCCACCACCCCGTTTGGGCACCAGGAATTACCTGGAGTAAAAACCTTCTTCCAAGAGGATGAACTGGGCAAATAGCCCGCTTCTGCAGCAGGGCCGTCACCTCCTGAGACAATACCAATGCATCTCGTGGATCCATGACTAACATTGTAGTCACGCCCCGAAATGGAGGAGGACCGTGTTTGAATTGCAGAGAATAACTGGTCTGTACAGTATTGAGCACCCAGGTGTCCCAGGTGTATTGACACCAGTACTCCTGGTAACTCCCTGAAAAGGGGCGCTGAGCAAATTGCTAGGGCTGCTGCTTTGCCTGAGGCTTAGCCTGAGGCTTTTGCCTTTGCGCTTAATGGTAAAACTTATCGCAGCCGCGGGTCGGTTGTGGATCCCCCTCTGGCTTTAGCAGGAGTCGGCTGTGCCGGTCTGTGCGGATGCTGGAACCTGGTCTCCAGTTTGGTGCCGGTCTATGTTCTGGAGACAGCCTCTTTGGAAGCAGGCGCACCAGCTCCTTCGTAGACCCCCGTGCCCGATGAGAGCGCTGCAGCATGTCCTGGAGTAATGGGAGCATCCATCAATGGTGCCTTGTCACCATCCGCTATGTGTGCCTGAGACAGCCAGAGCTGACGTCTTGCAGCTACTAAAGCAGCCAGTTTCCTACTCACTGCCTGCCCACTGAATTTTGAAATACGGAGCAGGTACTTATTCACCAGCCGCAGTTCCTCGAGCTGCTGTGGTGTGGGTCTGTGATTCTGTGAAAGAGACTTCAACATACAGCTCTGGTAAGCCACCAAGATACTGTTATAATTACCCAGCCACGCAGCAAAAGCGCCAGCTGAGTAAGTCTTTTTAAGTATAATTTCAGAAACGCTGCACTTATTCAGGCAGGTAGCATCTTTACTTAAAAGCGCTAGCTTTGGTGCTTGCACTAACGATGCGATAGCGGCATCTACTTTTGGAAAATCAGCCAAGCCAAGTTTTTCTGCCTCATGCAGGCTGTACAGCGTTCCGAAAGAACGTGAAACAGCAGGTGCTGTGCCGGGTGACCCCAGGATGAATGCACCTCAAAGAGGAAATTCTGGTGTACCGGAGGAGAAACCTGAGAGGAAACGGGATTATCCTCAAAAACGGAGTGTTTCTGTTTGTCATCTACAGGCCATGGAACATTCAAAACATTGTGGCCCTTTTAATCAGTGGAAAAAGCTCAGCTGATAATGACACATGCGCTACTGGTGTTGCGCCATGTGAGTCACCCTCCTCAGAAGCAGCAATAGACAGCAGATCTTCTTGCTGCCACTCTGCATGTACTCCTCCCTGTGACTGTAATGGTGCAGAGGGAGCAGGTTGCAGTGTGGTCGCGCACCCAGAGAGACCGCCTCCCAGAGATTATCCAGCTGCTCAGAGCTCTCCGATCTACGAGACCGGTGGCTCTTTTTCTTCCTTTCTTAGGAGGGGAAACTGGAGGAGGGGAAGGTCAAAGAGAAGGGAAGGGGAACGTGAAGCCGGTCTCCTGCGTGATGGTCTCCTATCTTCCCTAGGCACAGAGCTCTCATGAGAGGATACAGCTCTCTCCTTCTGAGCTAAGGAAGGGGAGCCTTGTCTAGGTGGAATGGACACAGTGCGCTCTCTAGAACTGCGTGACACTCATTTTTTTAATGTACGCATAAAGAACGACACACAACACTCACAATAATTGTGGTGGGGAGACCCCTCATGTCACAAGAATGAAAACCTGGCATAATGTAGCCACAGAAGTACGTAATGCAAACAATCTTTAAATGTAATCGCTATAACAGTGTAGCATATATTAGGAGACCGTTGAACACATATGCAGCAATACTGCTATGCAGCTGGCAGTGCGACAACAGTGGTAAATGACTCTAACCAGTGCTGATTAGATCAAAGATGGCACTGTCTTGTATCGAATGCTTAACACCTGCACTGTTTACGGGTACGGGTGTACGGTACACATGGTATAACAACCACCTTTAGCAAAACGCTAACCTCTAAGGAAACTTACCTCCCTGAACCAATTGCATAAAAACATTTAATAAAAGGTGGAAAGGCAGGTCAATAGCGCGAAAGGACGCAGGATCCTTTTAAGTTATAATTACTGAAAAAGTTAAAAAGGGAGATACATCAATCATTTAAACCAGAGAATAGCGCTTCAGTCCCGATCAGAATAAACCTATAAATTCAGCCAGTAAGGCAAAGTCCCAAACAAAGTGAAAACACAGAAGAAACAAAACCTCTGCTTCAAAACAAAGTAGCAAATAAAATAAAATAAAAAAACAATCCAGCAAAAAAGTAAAAATAAATTGAAACGATCTCATCAATCCTGGGCACCCGCTTGCTTGTAGATCCTTGATCCCGAGGCGAGTGAGAAAGTCCAGCGAGTGCAAACGATATCCTGAACTTTTGGCAGCAATGACCATTCATTCAATCGCACCCAAACATTAGTATTCATTCGAGTACATTGAGCTTGGTAGTAAAATGCTAAACAATAGCTTGGTGCTGGTGATAAACTTCCTGACTGTAGCAAAACAGAACAAAACATAATAAGTTTTACTAATTTCGAATACAGTCTCCCTCTCTGTTACGCTCACAGCATAACAAATGCTCACAAAGACCATAGATTGCACCGGTGTGAAGGCCGTCAAAGAGCCTGCAAAAAGTAATGCGCCCCCCCTTCTGGTGCAACTTAGCAACTATTTATAGGAAGCAACAAACGAAAATCTCCAATTTAAGTAATAATTCGTTGAATTACTGAGAACAGACGAATAGGAAAATGAAACCTTGCCAGGTTTTAGTGCTGTCCAATTAAGCAACAACATATGGTGCGCTTATTGCACCATATAGAAATATTTCATTGAAATGATGTGGCAGGTGCCACAATGGTACAGTGTACTGTACGGTACATGGGACAGTATGGTGTACGGTATGGTGCATGGTATTAGAACGGTGCACACGGTATGGTACGGCACAGAGCACAGTCCACTACCGTTACAGTAACCTCGTTCACTAAGAACGGTAGTAGATCAGTGACCTACAGTTACCGAAGAAGCAATATTATTATTAGTTTATTTAGCAGACGCCTTTATCCAAAGCGACTTACAGAGACTTGGGTGTGTGAACTATGCATCAGCTGCAGAGTCACTTACAATTACGTCTCACCTGAAAGACGGAGCACAAGGAGGTTAAGTGACTTGCTCAGGGTCACACAGTGAGTCAGTGGCTGAGGTGGGATTTGAACCGGGGACCTCCTGGTTACAAGCCCTTTTCTTTAACCACTGGACCACACAGCCTCCTATATGCGGGGATGCCCACCCGTATAACTTCTTGCTTAACACCATGTGACCAGGCCTATAAAGGACAAAGTCTAGAGGCGCACTAGAGACACTCATTCGCTCTTGTTAGGAACAGTCAATGTTTCTAGCTGCCTATCACAGACCTTTTGCTGCCAGTCAAACTTGGGCAGCTTCAGTCTCTGCCCATCAACTGACTTTTGAAACCGTCTCTGGTAGGTAATTACCATTTAACGGAAACGCTGAGCTAGAATTAAAAGTTCAAGCTTACAAATGGAAGAAACAATTTCTAAATGTACCTTTGGTTTAATTCCATCAGCACATCTTCACACTGGGAAACACAGCCCCTTTTGTGTCAACTTGGCTGCGGGAAAGTGTACCCATGTTAATATACCAGGATGGGCAGTTTAAGTTGGTTCATTGTCCATGTGCATGGGTGAGCTGGGTTTAGTAAAGTGTACCCTCTGCTTCACTCCTATGCTTTTCATTGCCAATGCATCTGTCTATAAGATGAACCAATCAATTGTGGACATCATGCTCCAAGTCATCTGTACACCGAGGCACAGAATGTAAGAGCACATAGAGTGTTAGTTGTGCAGAATTACCTGAAGGGGGTAGGTCCTGTCAGAATCATAGGCACTCAGGTCTCCACAGGCCAGGAAGGGGACGATCACTCGGTTTGGACCCTCCAGCTGATTGAAGTCGACGTCTGAGAATACAGAAACAAAACTCCATTCGCACACCAGAAGAATTCATTCTTAACACATTGCCAAACTAGCTGGTTTCCACCAACAGTGCTGTTACACAATGCGCAACCTGTGTCACCATTGAAGTAAGTGCTTTAGGGAAACCCATTTTTTATAGAATCAGAAATACAAACAAAATAAAGACTGCATTGTTTTAATTCAGCCAATAATAATAATAATAATAATAATAATAATAATAATAAACCAACAACAACTACAACAATTAGCTATGATTGCCAACACTCTGCATGCGAGAGGAGCCTGGCAGCATTTTCAACAGGCATTAAACTGATGTCAAGCACTGGCAAGTCCTGCAATCCTCGATTTAACTGAGGCATTGGCAAGTCCTGAAAACCCCAACTTAACTGAGGCATTGGAGAGTCCTGCAATCCTCAATTTCACTGAAGCATTGGCGAGTCCTGCAATCCTCAATTTCACTGAAGCATTGGCGAGTCCTGCAGTCTCGATTACACTGAAGCATTGGCGAGTCCTGCAGTCTCGATTACACTGAAGCATTGGCGAGTCCTGCAGTCTCGATTACACTGAAGCATTGGCGAGTCCTGCAGTCTCGATTACACTGAAGCATTGGCAGGTCCTGCAGTCTCGATTACACTGAAGCATTGATGAGTCCTGTGATTCTATTTCACTTTATAAACTGGAAATGGGAGTTTTTGCGAACATAGCATCTGGTAGCATAACCCAAGGGGAATGTCATTAAATATCAAATGGTTTAAATCATGAAGTAAAATTGAAAGGTTAAAAAACTAATTTGGCAGTGAATTTGTTAATTTCTACTGGACACCATCTCTATTGGAACTTTATTGAGAATCTTTTACATGTAAGTTTAGCAATAACATGGTTCTGCTATTTACATATCCAAATGGAGAATATAAAACATGCTTTTAATATTGAAATATCACAATTACAGATTTTTAGTAATAATTTTAGGGCTTTCTAAAAAAACAAGCATATCCTCAACGATATCAATCTTGAATAACACCACAATGTAATATTAAAGCTAAAATGATCCTTTTAGCCAAAAAATAAATAAAACATAGTTGTGTGAACGGTAATGACGCACAATAACCCTAATTCAAAGATTATTGTTTTTTTTGTTTTTTTAATAGAGTTGTGAAGCCGATACTACTACCATGTAGCCATATACCCTTACCAGAGCTAGAAGTTCACTTTTTAAGGCCGTAGTGAGGATTTGTTACCTGCATGGAAAGTAGGTAGCAAAATGGTCTTATTCAGTAGCGGTTTAATCGTTAATTATATATAAAAATTATTTAAAAAAAATATAAACTATCACATAGTAGGCCTATATTTAAACCAGAAAGTATTTATTGAAACCACTTTGTGCTCAACTAAGTAATGGAACTAAAGCATTTCCTTGTCAAAATGTATTTTGTTTTATCCTTAAGTTCTACAAGCATGCAACCATATCTGTCATCTAAGCATTTGATATGCCATCAGTATGTATTTTTCTTATTTGAAATACGAACTTCAATTTAACTTAGAAGAAAACATTTTCTTATAAAAAGTTGAGTTTTGTTCTGTAGAAAATATTTTTTACACATTCAAACAATATTATTTCATGTCTAACATTAGTTGACATCAGATCTCAGACAATTAGACATTTGCCTCAGCATTTCATTAAAATAAATAAATAAAAATAAATATAAACGATTCAGTCGGTCTAATGATTAAATAAAGTTATTCGACTGACAAACTATTATTGAGAACTGCAGTAGATACCCAGAGGATGAACACTGCTGTGTTACTTTCCATTAGCCTTTTATTTGTTACAACAGGACGCACTAAAGTCTTTCTTCACCATCAGCCCGGGTGGATGCCAAAATGACATAAAATTCAAAGCTAATTCAGCATCTGCCCGCTGCAGCTGGGGACTTCGCCAACTGTCCGATTTATATATAAGCAACTGTCTCTGTCGATTCACGCCAACCAGCCAGGAATGGCCAAACAAACCTTATTTCCTTATGGTTCAGGACTCTTGGTCGCACACTTTGTGATTTTTCTCAATGATCCACACTACTCAGAAGTCCAAAATTCATTTCATTTTTATTGAACAAACATTTTAAAGTATATATATAATATATATATATATATATATAAAAAAACTACTGCAGCCACATCCACAACGCGTTTCGACTACAAGAGTCTTCTTCAGGTGGTGAATACTATTGTTAATTGGAACACAAGCTCTATTTATACATCTTTTTTTTGTTTCATTTTTATTTATTTATTTATTTATTTATTTATTTTTAAGAGGACCCATACCATAATTATTGCATTATTAAATTACTTCTAAACATGATTCAAGAGAGATACTCCTACTGTTTTTCATTTTTAAACACTCAAGTGTCTCAAACAGTAATTTAGAAGCTTACAAGTGACGAACATTCAGACATTCTATAATTGTGTATAGATGAAATTCAGAAATACATAATAAATCCCCAATGTAGTAATTGATGGTAACTTACAGAGAACACAGATACATCTCATACATACCCAGTATCCAAACATATTTGGAATTCGCTTTTGATCCGATTACAATTAATTAGAACTCACGATTTGCCTAATAAATTACATTATTATAAATGATCATTAAATCTCATGCATAAACTTTTTATAATCACTTCGACAAGAATACAATTAAATAAAGCTTACATGTAATATGTTTCATATATCTTCACTGATGTATTTACCTCTAAGATGTCAATTACAGGATGGACTAAGATCCAGATTTTCACGAAGACCATGCGGTTCCATTGTTTTCTATGTAGATATCCAATATGCTTAACAATAGTTTAACTACATTTCCTCCACTCTCAGGTACTACTACTCTTTCCAAGCCAATACATTTTAAACTAGAAACTGAGCCATGTTTCATTGTTCGGTAGTGTCCTCAAATTATTGTTACGAATGGCTGCCTTATGTTCTGCTATTCTAATTCATAAGTTTTGTTTTGTTTTTTCCAATATGCTAAGCCACATGGGCATTTCAACATGTATATAACCTGAGGAGTACTGCAATTAATAAAACCTTGAATTGTACATTTTTTACCTGTATGTGGATGGTTAAAATACTTTGTAATTTGAGTATTGGAAGAATGTACGCATTTACCACACAGGTAGTTTCCATGTATTGTTGTCGTTAGCCAATTACCACTAGGTGGTGATTTGTACATGGAGGACACTACTGCCAGATGCATTTGAGGGTAACCAAGTTTTCAGACTGTTTCTAATTGATTTCCACATCTGTATAAGTTGGCAAAGCGTTGCCTTACACTTCCAACCAATTCAGTGGATGCAGAACGTGCAGTCTTAATGTGGGCAAGTCCACACCAGACAGAGAATGTCGGCAGCAACTGCTGGGGGATGTTGCATGCTTGCCTTTAACAAATGACAGCACTCTAAGACGGTAAAACCTGGAGAAAGTATGCGGCATAGCCCAGCTAGCTGCAGTACAAATAACAGACATCGAGGCACCTCTGAAGAGGGCCCAAGATGTAGCCAACCCTCTAGTGGAGTGTGCGGCTACCTTACCAGGTGGGGGCAAGCCAGCACCATCATACGCAGACGAGACTGTATCCACAATCCAATGTGATAGACACTGCTTAGAAATGGGCTGTCCTAGGGTCCGTGTCCCGTGACAGATGAAGAGCTGATCAGATTGATGCAGCAGAGCTGGGTCCCGATGGAGGAATTGCGCTTGTATTATTTTTTATTTCTAAACTGCAAGGCAGTGAAATAAAACCACACATACACGCACACAACAGCAAAGCTGTGAGGGTAACAACAGACACCACGGCAAGGCAGGTGAACTGTAATTTTTAAGCTCACCGAGAGGGCGGGCTGAGGCAGTCCAGCAGAGTCAACTCCACAGCGGGGGGCGGAAAAGCCGGGGTCCGGTGGAGGATCTCTTTCTTTTTTTTTTATTTATTTATTTTTTTAACTGCAATAGCAGAGGAAAACGCAAAACAGCGAGCGCTGTAAGGTTTTAAAGCAGACTGCAAATCGCAAAGCAATGTAGGCTGTTAAACAGAAAAAGAGTAAACACAGCGCAGTCTAGCCTGGACTACATGCAGTCACACGACCGGGGCAGCTCATAGCCTACAGCGGAGTGGAGCACCATCTACAGAAGGAGAGGGCAACGAGGCACCTCGTGCACCGAGCATCCGAGGGCGCTACGCGCACCGAGGTACTAGACACCTGCCTACCGAGCACCGTGCGCACACAGTAGCGTAAGCACTACGTCCACCGTGCGCTCTTGCAGTAGCTCTGTAGCAGTGGGCACCATCGTGTGCACCGTATACCGTGCAGCACCGTTGGCTCTTGCGTTACTTTTGTGGCAGTTGTCAAGCACCGTGTGCACTGTGCACGTGCGCCCCGAGCGCCGTGCGCACCGTGCGTTCCCGCACTAGCGTTGTACCAAGCACAGTGTGAATTGTGCGTCCCGTGCACTGCCGCTGAGGCGTTGGGCGTCGTATGCACTGGGCACTTGTGCACTGAAATATCCAAGTATCAAGGGCTATGCGTGCGCTGTGGTAGGGCCACTACGCAAACGTGCCTACCCTAACCGCGCGGTCACACACACCTGGTCATAGCGTAGCATGCCCGATGGGGACACAAGGGCCGAAGCCGCAGTGGGAGTTGAAGGAGACCGCAAAAACACAGTAGAAAGATAGAACAGGAGAGATTACACTGTTTGTTTACAAGGCCCGACTCACCGAGGTGGGCAGGCCTATGCAGCCGGCGAGGTCTACTCGACAGTGGGGATGCAGCAAGGCCTAGCCCGTGGAAGAGAGCACGGCTGGAAGAGTCACTCAACAGCGAGGATACGGCAAGGCCTAGCCCCATGGAGGAACTGTGTACTCTCAGGAAGAAATAGATAACCACTCGCGGGTGACTGCACAGGCAGTCGCTCACACACGACAGACAGATAACAAAGAGCGGCCTACCACGCAAGCGAGGAGGCCGCTAAAAGACGGAAAGGCAAAAGGCTCAGTCTTTTCAGTCTGGGAAGTCTGGGAAAGCGTCGAGCCAGCTTTCAGCACAAATGCAAGGGAAATACAATCGACTCGAGAAGCTCTTTTCTATCAACACGCTCAGCTAGACATAAAGGTCTTACCTTACCAGCTTGAGAAGGAAAAAGAGAAATGGCTTCCTTTGGATGATAGTTTTATTCCCTTGGTGGACGGGACCGAGTGTGTCATCACAGGAAGGGGCCTATCGGCAGCTCTGGTATAGAGAGCTCGGCAATACCTACCCAATGGGCAGGCATATCCCATACGTAATGTCTTGGTGGTCGTCTTTGAATTGAAAGGGAACGGTTCTGCATGTCCAAAGCTTTAATTTCATAATCTGAGGTATCACTGCAAATACGTTTTAAGCGTAAAAAATTGCCCATAAGGTATATTAGAAATCATATGTTTGGATGATCACTTTACATGCAGAATTGTATTTCTATCAGTTGCTTTTTTGAAAATAGAAGTATTTAGCGTGCCATTGCAATTAATCAAAACAAGTAGATCTAAAAAGTGTATTTCTGATACTGTATTCCATTGTAAATTTAAAATTAAAAAATTGTTTCTATTAATGTATTCGCTGAACAAAATTAAATCAGCTTCAGAACCAGTCCATATCATCAAAATGTCATCAACATATTGTTTCCAGCACAGCATGTTTTGCAAAGGCGGGTGAGATGATCTGTCATTAATAAACAGACTTTCCCAATAGCCCATATGTAGATTTGCATAGTTGGGTGCAAATGACGACCCCATTGCTGTACCTTGAGTTTGTATATAATACTTATTGTTAAACAGGAAATAATTAGATCTAATACAAATGCAGTTAATTCCAACAGAAATTGTACAGGTAAATCATTGTTTTTGAAAGAAAAAATGACAAAGACTCTAATCCTCTTTTGTGTGGTATATTACTATATAGACTTTACACATCGAAAGTACCCAAAAAGGATTTAGCAGGAACAGTATATTGAGCTAGTAATTTGATAACATCTGTAGTATCAGAAAGGTGAGAAGGTAACTTATTTGCAAACTCTTTAGGATTAAGGTATAGTAAGCAAACTTGTTAAATTTGCAGACGACACAAAAATAGGAGGAGTGGTAAACACTGTTGCAACAGTAAAGGCCATTCAAAATGATCTAGACAGCATTCAGAACTGGGCAGACACATGGCAAATGACATTTAATAGAGAAAAGTGTAAGGTACTGCACACAGGCAATAAAAATGTGCATTATAAATATCATATGGGAGATACTGAAATTGAAGTAGGAATCTATGAAAAAGCCCTAGGACTTTATGTTGACTCAGAAATGTCTTCATCTAGACAATATGGGTAAGCTATAAAAAAGGCCAACAAGATGCTCGGATATATAGTGAAAAGTGTTGAATTTAAAATCATGGGAAGTAATTTTAAAACTTTACAATGCATTAGTAAGACCTCATCTAGAACATTGTTTTCAATTCCCAGTGTTGAAGCTGACACCCTGGGATCCTTCAAGAAGCTGCTTGATGAGATTCTGGGATCAATAAGCTACTAACAACCAAATGAGCAAGATAGGCTGAATGGCCTCCTCTCGTTTGTAAACTTTCTTATGTTCTTATGTATACAACATAATATTTTTATTTATGAACATCATACATAACATTTTCAAAATTTAACTTCTTATTTTTTTTCCAAAAAGAGCACATACATAAACATGAAAAACTGCAATAAAATAAACTTTAGCAACAAACTTCTGAGTAAACAGGTGTAGAAAGCTGTATGCACATATAAAATTATAAAACATAAATAACTAGTTATAAAAATAGCTTAAAACAAAAATATAACCTAACTTGAAACGTGAAAGCACTTTGAGTGAAACAGAGTTCAAAGGCTGCCTGTCTGTTCAGAGTTCTATTACAGCTTTCTAAGTACAATCTATACAGAAAACACGCTTTTCAACTGTATCAGTGCATTTTGCACTGACTTGCCTTTTCACCACGGGCACAGACATCAAAAGTTATGTTTTTATTGCATTTAGCAACCTGGCATTGTCTTTTATTCCGTGCCAGTGGGCGCAGCGCTGGCTGAAGGTTGAGGGGCATTTGCCAGCCGGCTTTCGCGTCTTTTATCAAAATGTTTCTGCCGTAGCTCCAGGGCTAGCTGCAAAATGAGATCCCTCTGAGTGATTGTGTTGCCGATGCACTCCTTGTACAAAACCAAAGCGTTGATGGCTGCCAGGTCGAAAACATTACAAAAAAACCCAAAAAAGAAAGACACAGGCCACTGTGAGTACCACCTTATACAGAATACAGCCGTGCCATTTGATCCAGTATATTCCCACCGTACTTCGTTGTGTTGTAAAATGCAACAGTCTCTGGCTTTCATTTTGCATCAGTCCCGATGGTCACTGATCTGTGCAGACCTCACAATATGCACATTTTAAAAAAAAAAACAATTTGCACCGTCACACTGAGAAATGTAGTGTAAATAATAATAATATATGATGTGTAGAATGACTTTCATCAGTGTTTCAAGCACTCAACAGGATTATAATATGTTATTTCACAATGACTTTGATTTTATTACAAAGCCCAGACTAAATTCTCGGCTA
This sequence comes from Acipenser oxyrinchus oxyrinchus, assembly GCA_030684275.1. Lineage (NCBI taxonomy): Eukaryota > Metazoa > Chordata > Actinopteri > Acipenseriformes > Acipenseridae > Acipenser > Acipenser oxyrinchus. Next base: position 6,496,339 of record CM060282.1, read on the forward strand.
TATACTATTGATTTCAATGTGCCGCTAAACTGCGGGTCTGGCGGTTGAAGAAGCAAATGCTTACAACTTATTCATTTTTACGATTCTGCAGCTGAAACACCGTATGGGTATTTAATTCAAATATTTAGTAACACTTAAGAACGGACATGCACGAGATATTCACATACGCAGAGATATTTAAATTCGAATTGCAAAAGCCGTTCAAAAAGCGGCTATGGCAGTGTTAGTGTTAAGTGCTGCATTTATTTGAGCTGGGGTAGGGCGAAAAAAGTACATGTTTCATTACTGACAGCTGCTCTTATTTATGGACGGTGATAATTCAAAGTAATACGGGATATATATACATTATTAGTAGAATAACTTGGCAGAAGTGACCAATTACCCTGCATTTTCTAGGAAAGTTAATGTGTAAAAAATAATGTAATTGTATGTAAAAAATAATGTGATATCTTGCAACAATTTAAGTCGCCCTGGATAAGGACGTCTGCTAAGAAATAAATAATAATAATAATAATAATAATAATAATAATAATAAAAAAGTTCATAACTGCAGCAGACATGGCGAATGCTGGAGAGAAGCTTGATGTGGATTTCAACCAGATGACAAAAGCAATCTGGTTGAACGTGGACCATCAACATATCGAAAGTGTTTTTAAGAAGTGAAAAACAAACTGAGGAAATGCCATCAATTTATTGAAACGCCTTTCAGATCGCCATCCTGATCTCTTTGCCGAAGTTTATTTTACTGTAGTTTCTTCAGTTCTTTTAGTTTAGGTAAGTGAATCCCAGTGCATATTACTTATAAAAGTCACAGCAAAGATAACACATAACAGGAATGAGCTAGATGCTGATCAAAAGGGAGTTCAGTGATGCTTGTTTATTTTGTCACTACAGTGCATTTGCTAGAAAGTGCAAAAATATAATTTGCCGACATGTGTTATTAAAACTACCGCATGTCAAAAATGTTTCTATATTCTTTGGATTTTGTGTTAATCTATATTTTATGTGCATGTAATGTGATAGCTGGGAAACTCTTGTATTTTGAATTGCCAGCGTATCAGTTTCCCTAACAGGATCAATGTGGGCCAAATGGTCCTCTCGCTAGTAAAATATCTTATTATGTTCTTATTTAAGGTGCACTGGGTCGTTATTTTGACGGAGACATTTGGCTTGAATACGCTATAACAAAATGATGTTCTAATATAGCACGTAAGAGGAAGGCACTAACATTAGTGGCCCATTTGTTTTAGAAATGTAACATTAAATACAATGCTTAACTTCGAATTCTTCACTATTGAATTGTGTATATTAGCAGCGTTTTTACTAAAGCAGTTTGTCAGAAAAAAAAACGAGAAGTGGTGATTTTCAAAATATCTAACACTATAAAATTGTAAAATGAACGCATAGTGTTTAAAATTAAGGAATACAATGTTTGTGTGTATTCCCTAATGTAACACATTACTGTGTTTGTTTAAAAATAATTTTTCTTCAAGTGTATATGAATCAAATCAGGCTAGTCTCGTTTAGCATTATACTCTGTGTTTACTTGTTCTACTTTATAAAATATTTGAACAGTATAGATTCATGATTACGTGATCTAACACTCCAGATTCCAGACATTCTTTGAAGATGACTATAACAAGAGATAAAGACAAACTCATTGATTACCAGAGAAATTTGTTTAGAGAAAATCCCCTGCTGTGTTGGTCTGCCAGTCTTAAGTGGCTTATAAATTGGGGGAAAACTGTTAAAAGAAAGTCCCCTGCTGTGAAGATCGGCTAGGCTTGACTTTGTTAAACAAATTATTTAGTATCGAGCATCAAACAATGTTCTTCACACTTGTGACAATACATTCCTAGAGATGAGACATCAAGTCTGGAGGAATGTGTATTCAATTCGAAATTGTCAAAATGGTGTCCTACAACCCTCTGGTGGACGATGGAGATGGTTCAGTTTGGAATTAAATTAAAATTGTATTCAATGGTGAAATATGTTAACAGTTATAAAAGCAGTGTTATTGTGAACTCAAATGTACAAACCTAGAAAATAGTGTATTAAAAGCCTTACTTAAATCACTAAAAAATAAGTAGTGCTTTAAGTGATTTAAATAATTTATCATTAAGGAAATTGATTAAAATGGAATTAATTCATTAGAATGATAATTATGGGACTTACAGGCCTATTGTTATGAAAAGGCTTGCAGCATAGAAATTATATATATATATATATATATATATATATATATATATATATATATATATATATATATATATACATACATACAGTACTGTGCAAAAGTTTTAGGCAGGTGTGAAAAATGCTGTAAAGTAAGAATGCTTTCAAAAATAGACATGTTAATAGATTATATTTATCAATTAACTAAATGCAAAGTGAGTGAACAGAAGAAAAATCTAAATCAAATCCATATTTGGTGTGACCACCCTTGCCTTCAAAACAGCATCAAGCATCAATTCTTCTAGGTACACTTGCACACAGTTTTTGAAGGAACTTCGGCAGGTAGGTTGGCCCAAACATCTTGGAGAACTAACCACAGTTCTTCTGTGGATTTAGGCAGCCTCAGTTGCTTCTCTCTCTTCATGTAATCCCAGACAGACTCGATGATGTTGAGATCAGGGCTCTGTGGGGGCCATACCATCACTTCAGGACTCCTTGTTCTTCTTTACGCTGAAGATAGTTCTTAATGACTTTTGCTGTATGTTTGGGGTCGTTGTCATGCTGCAGAATAAATTTGGGGCCAATCAGATGCCTCCCTGATGGTATTGCATGATGGATAAGTATCTGCCTGTACTTCTCAGCATTGAGGAGACCATTAATTCTGACCAAATCCCCAACGCCATTTGCAGAAATGCAGCCCCAAACTTGCAAGGAACCTCCACCATGCTTCACTGTTGCCTGCAGACACTCATTCGTATACGCTCTCCAGCCTTCGGCGAACAAACTGCCTTCTGCTACAGCCAAATATTTCAAATTTTGACTCATCAGTCCAGAGCACCTGCTGCCATTTTTCTGCACCCCAGTTCCTGTGTTTTCGTGCATAGTTGAGTCGCTTGGCCTTGTTTCCACGTCGGAGGTATGGCTTTTTGGCGCAAGTCTTTCATGAAGGCCACTTCTGACCAGACTTCTCCAGACAGTAGATGGGTGTACCAGGGTCCCACTGTTTTCTGCCAGTTCTGAGCTGATGGCACTGCTGGACATCTTCCGATTGCGAAGGGAAGTAAGCATGATGTGTCTTTCATCTGCTGCAGTAAGTTTCCTTGGCCGACCACTGCGTCTACGGTCCTCAACGTTGCCCGTTTCTTTGTGCTTCTTCAAAAGAGCTTGGACAGCACATCTGGAAACCCCTGTCTGCCTTGAAATTTCTGCCTGGGAGAGACCTTGCTGATGCAGTATAACTACCTGTCTTGTTGCTGTGCTCAGTCTTGCCATGGTGTATGACTTTTGACAGTAAACTGTCTTCAGCAACCTCACCTTGTTAGCTGAGTTTGGCTGTTCCTCACCCAGTTTTATTCCTCCTACACAGCTGTTTCTGTTTCAGTTAATGATTGTGTTTCAACCTACATATTGAATTGATGATCATTAGCACCTGTTTGGTATAATTGTTTAATCATACACCTGACTATATGCCTACAAAATCCCTGACTTTGTGCAAGTGTACCTAGAAGAATTGATGCTGTTTTGAAGGCAAAGGGTGGTCACACCAAATATGGATTTGATTTAGATTTTTCTTCTGTTCACTCACTTTGCATTTATTTAATTGATAAATATAATCTATTAACATGTCTATTTTTGAAAGCATTCTTACTTTACAGCATTTTTCACACCTGCCTAAAACTTTTGCACAGTACTGTATATATATATATATATATATATATATATATATATATATATATATATATATATATATATATATATATATATATATATATATATATATATATATCTCTAGAAATATCTCAACAACAACTATCCAAGTACTCTATCCAACTCATAAGACAATGCTACTCTTGGAAAAGCTACACAGAAACATCTAAGTGTGTACAATTGGATTGTTTTGGAATTGAACTCTCAACATTCTAACTTCAAGGAAAGAAAACAAACACAGCTGCCGTACAACAAGAAATTATTTCTTGGAGAAGATCTGAATGCAAAAGATCAATAAAAAGACTTTGTTGCTACTAAATCTGAAAGTATGCTAAAATCCACAAATAAGTAAAAAGAAGAAGATTAAGTTACTTAATACTAAGTGCTTTTTAAATCTATTGTAATTGGTGCTTCCTTGATACAAGCATCATCTTAAGCACATAGGAAGTGTGACTGTTGCATCATGGGACATGGAGTCCTGAAGAAAAAGCCATCTTGTTTTTGCTTCATAAATCCTTTAACTGAAGAGGACTACAAACTGAAGGACAGGTTTCTAAAATGAAACACTTTTTAACCACGAGGAGAAAGCTGTATACGGTAATTCTTCATTGCAAGACTCTTTCAACTTTCTTCACATATAATAAGAACATAAGAAAGTTTAGCCCATCTTGCTTGTTTGGTTGTTAGTAGCTTATTGATCCCAGAATCTCATCAAGCAGCTTCCTGAAGGATCCCAGGGTGTCAGCTTCAACAAAATTACTGGGGAGTTGGTTCCAGACTCTCACAATTCTCTGTGTAAAAAAGTGCCTCCTATTTTCTGTCCTGAATGCCCCTTTATCTAATCTCCATTTGTGACCCCTGGTCCTTCTTTCTTTTTCAGGTCTAAGAAGTCCCCTGGGTCGACAAGGATTTTGAATGAAGCAGATCGCCGCATAGTCTTCTTTGTTCAAGACTGAATAGATTCAATTCTTTTAGCCTGTCTGCATACGACATGCCTTTTAAACCCGGGATAATTCTGATTGCTCTTCTTTGCACTCTTTCTAGAGCAGCAATATCCTTTTTGAAACGAGGTGACCAGAACTGAACACAATATTCTAGGTCTTACTAATGCATTGTAAAGTTTTAACATTACTTCCCTTGATTTAAATTCAACACTTCTCACAATATATCCGAGCATCTTGTTGGCCTTTTTTTTATAGCTTCCCCACGCTGTCTAGATGAAGACATTTCTGAGTCAACATAAACTCCTAGGTCTTTTTCATAGTTCCATTCTTCAATTTCAGTATCTCCCATATGATATTTATAATGCACATTTTTATTGCCTGCATGTAATACTTTACACTTTTCTCTATTAAATGTCATTTGCCATGTGTCTGCCCAGTTCTGAATGCTGTCTAGAAAATTTTGAATGACCTTTGCTGCTGCAACAGTGTTTTGCCTACTATACCAGAATCTAAATCATTAACGTAGATTAGGAATAGCAGAGGACCTAATACTGATCCCTGTGGTACACCACTGGTTACCTCGCTCCATTTTGAGGTTTCTCCTCTAATCAGTACTTTCTGTTTTCTACATGTTAACCACTCCCTAATCCATGTGCATGCATTGCCTTGAATCCCTACTGCATTCAGTTTGAGAATTAATCTTTTATGCGGGACTTTGTCAAAAGCTTTCTGGAAATCTAAATAAACCATGTTGTATGCTTTGCAATTATCCATTGTCGATGTTGCATCCTCAAAAAATCAAGCAGGTTAGTTAGACACGATCTCCTTTCCTAAAACCATGCTGACTGTCTCCCAGGATATTGTTACCATGTAGATAATTTTCCATTTTAGATCTTATTGTCGTTTCCATAAGTTTACATATAATAGAAGTCGGGCTTATTGGTCTGTAGTTACCTGGTTTGGTTTTGTCTCCTTTTCGTGGATCGGTATTACGTTTGCAATTTTCCAGTCTGTCGGTACAACCCCTTTGTCAAGAGACTGTTGCATGATCTTGGTTAGCGGTTTGTAAATAACTTTTCATTTCTTTTAGTACTATTGGGAGGATCTCATCCGCCCAGGGGATTTGTTTATTTTAAGAGCTCCTAGTCCCTTTAACACTTCTGCCTCTGTTATGCTAAAGTTATTTAAAACTGGATAAGAACAGGTCGACATGTGGTGCATGTTGTCCGTGTCCTCCTTTGTAAAAACCTGTGAAAAGTAATCATTTAATATATTTGCTATTTTTTTCTTCATCTATGATTTTGCCATTTGTGTCTCTTAGATATTTAACCTCCTCTTTGAATGTTATAATATTGGAAAAACATTTTGGAATTGGTTTTAGCCCCTTAGCAATGCTGATTTCTATCTCTCTCTTGGCCTTTCTAACTTCCTTTTTGACTTGTGTTTACAGTTCCAAGTACTCTTTCTGTGTACTTTGTTTTTGGTCCCTTTTAAACGCTCTGAAAAGTGCCTTTTTCGCTGAATATTTTTTAATTGATCTATTAAACCATTTTGGCCATTTTGTTTTAGATTTAGATTGGTCTACTTTTGGAATTGTTTTGCCTCTAGCACTACATTTTTAAAAACAGCCATCCTTTTTCTGTGGATGTTTTTCTATTTTACTCCAATCTACTTCTGTTAGTCTCTGTTTCATATCTTCATAGTTTGCTTTTCTAAAATTGTAAACCTTAGCTTTAGTCATTACTTTTGGGGTTTTAAAAACACTTCAAATGAGACAATGTTGTGGTCTGAGTTTGCCAATGGCTCTCTGACCTCTGTTTTAGTTATTCTGTCTTTGTTATTGAAAAGACTAAATCAAGGCATGCCTCCCCTCTAGTCGGTGCCTTGACAAATTGCGTTAGGAAGCAGTCATTTGTCATTTCTACCATTTCAATTTAGATCCGCCGTGCTACCCACCGGGTTCTCCCATTTTATACAGGGGAAGTTGAAATCCCCCATTAGTATGGCTTTTCCTTTTCTACACGCATTTCGAATGTCATTGTATAACAGATTATTTTGCTCGGCGTCTGAATTTGGCAGTCTATAGCATGCTCCTATTATTACATCCTTTGAATTTGTGTCCATTATTCTGACCCATATTGATTAGGCGTTGTTTTCTTTGTCCTGATTTAACACCTGGGCTTCAAGACTATTTCTTATGTATAGCGCTACCCCTCCACCTTTTCTGTCCTGTCTGTCTTTCCTATACAGTGTGCACCCACTAATATTATATTCGCCTCCATTACTCTCAGACAACCAAGTTTCTGTAACACCTATCACATCGTAGTTACTTGTTAGTGCAGTAGCTTCAAGTTCTAACATTTTGTTTCTCAGACTTCTAGCATTAAGATAAATACATTTAATAGTTGTCTTACCTGAGTTGTTGCCCTTGTTTTGTTGTGGTCTCCTTCTGTTTTTTGTTTTCTCCCCTTCCTTTCTAGTTTAAATGCAAGGATCCTTTCTCCAAGTAGATTGGTTCCCTTTCTGTTTAAGTGCAGTCCGTCCCACCTATATAGATAGTCCTTGTTGTAGAATGTGCTCCAATGTTCAAGAAAGGTGAAGCCTTCCTGTGTGCACCACGATTTCAGCCATGCTTTTTGATTTTGTATTTCCAGCTGTATGGTTCTTTGCAGGGTGCCGGCAGTATCCCAGAAAATACCACAGTTTTGGTCTTGTCTTTTAATTTCCTTCCTAGCTCTCTGAATTTGTTTTGCAGGGATCTTGGCCTGTCTCTTCCAATGTTGTTTGTACCGATGTGGACGACTACTACCAGGTCGTCTCCTGTTCGTTCTAGGAGCCTGTCCACTTTCTCAGTGATGTGCTTGACAGAGGCTCCTGGAAGGCAGCACACTGTTGTAGTAAGGGGGTCCAAACTGCGAACTGAACTTGCTGTGTTTCTCAATATGGAGTCCCCAACAATCATGACCTCCCTTCTTTTTGCTGCCTGGCCAGCACTGTTTGTAGGGTCCTGGATGTTGTTCCTTTCATTCTCTTGATGTTGGTTTTGGTCATCTAAATGTTGAAGTGGCTCAAATTTGTTGGATGTCTGGATTTCTGGTGGTTGTGTTTGACTGAAGTTTCTTTTTTCCCTGCTTTTGCCTATCTGAACCCAGCTGTTTCGACTCTCTTCCATCTCCCTGGTGGCTTTCAGTCTGCTAGGGGTGCAGACTTCCATGAATTGTGGGTGTGTCAGCTCCTCAAGCTCCTGTTGCTGTCTCATTTCTCATTTCCTCCAGCTCCTTTTCTAGCAGGCTTAATCGCTGAAGCAAGTCCTGGATCGTGCGGCACTTTACACAAACTTGATTGAGCTCTGTTGGGTTTTCTCGAATTTCCCACATCATGCAGTTGTCACAGATTAATGGCTTGAAGACCATGTTTTATTTGTTTATTTATTTTTTTGGGAAGTTCAGTTTAGCTTCTGCAGCTGTCAACCTGCTTTCTAACTGCTTCTAACTGATGTACTTAACTAAACTAACTAAATGGCACGACAATTTTTTAAGTAAATGGCACGACAATTTATTCCGTAGAGTAGGTGGAGATCGGTCATTTAGGAAAGGGGCGAAGCTACGGTATCCAAACTCAATGACCCAGATGGTAAAATGTGTGGCATCTGAGGATTGGAGGAGCGGATGCGCTCGTTAACCTAGGGGTCATGAGCGAGGATATAAATAGTGATTACAGCGGATGTGATCTCTTCCTTTTGTGAATGGTTAGGAAAGAACCTAAAAGGAGTTCCTGCATGTAATAACTGTGAGTGTTAGTCTGTCTTGTAAACGTTGTTTGTTTGTTTCGTTTCTAAATAGATTACTAATACGATCCGGAGCTGCAGCCGCAGGCCAGCATTATTATTATTTACAGGTGTTTTGCCTTAAGGCTCTGGGCATTGTAGTAATTTATCAATAAACACCCTTGCACCTGTTAGTAACTGTCCGTGTGATTTGTACCTGCACTGCACTCACCTGTAACCACTCACCACTTTGCCACACTATCACATCGTAGTTACTTGTTAGTGCAGTAGCTTCAAGTTCTAACATTTTGTTTCTGATACTTCTAGCATTTAGATAAATACATTTAATGGCTGTCTTACCCGAGTTGTTGCCCTTGTTTTGATATGGTCTCCCTTTTGTTTTTTTGTTGATTTCTCCCCTTCCTTTCTAGTTTAAATGCTTCTGAAGCTCGTCAAGGACCCTTTCCCGAGTAGATTGGTTCCCTTTTTATTTAAGTGCAGTCCGTCCAGCCTATATAGATAGTCCTTGTTGTAGAATGTGCTCCAATGTTCAAGAAAGGTGAAGCCTTCTCTTTTTGATTATGTATTTCCAGCTATCCGTATGCTCCTTTGCAAGGTGCCGGCAGTATCCCAGAAAATACCGCATACATTTACAGTATCAAATATTATTGTATGTATTATTCCTATTATCATAATATACAGTGTCGAGAAAGTTTGTGAACCCCAATGATAATTATGGAAATTCCATAGTTTTACCATGATAGCCTTCTTGAATCAAAACCAGCCTTTTCTTAAATATCCAATAGGGTTTATATTAACCAATTCGATGTATTTTGAAACAAAATGATGTATGAATTAGACAAACAATGAGTAATTAAGATTCAGGGTATGTGAAAAGTAAGTGAACCCCTGGTTTTATCAGCTCAATTAAGGGGATAATTAGAAAATTAGGTGTTTAAATAATTGGGTGGATCTTCAGGGGTGAGTTTGGGAGGCCCCACCCCATATAAAGATCAGAAACTTTGTGAGTTTGGTCTTCACCACACAGGTGTGTGGAAACATGTCATGCCACGATCAAAAGAAATCTCTGAGGACCTCAGAAAAACAGTTATTGATGTTCATCAGTCCAGCAAGGGTTACAAAACCACTTCTTAGGTTTTGGGGCTCCATCAATCCACTGTCAGACAGATGGGGAAAGTTCAAGACCACAGTCACTCTACCCAGGAGCGGTCATCCTACCAAAATCTCTCCAAGAACAAACCGGAAAATCATCAAGGAAGTCACAAAGAACCCCAGAGTAACATCCAAGGATCTGCAGGCCACTCTGCCTTGGCTAATGTGAGTGTTCACGACTCAACTATCAGAAAAAGACTGAACAAGAATGGTGTTCATGAAAGGATAGCCAGGAGGAAACCACTGCTCTCTAAAAGGAACATTGCTGCCCGTCTGAAGTTCGCCAAAGAGCACATAGATGATCTACAAGACTTCTGGAACAATGTTCTCTGGACAGACGAGTCAAAGGTAGAACTTTCTGGCCTCAATGAGAAATGTTATGTTTGGCAAAAACCAAACACTGCGTTGAACAGGAGAACCTTATCCCAACCGTTAAGCATGGTGGTGGGAGTGTGATGGTTTGGGGCTGCTTTGCTGCCTCTGGACCTGGACGGCTTGCCATCATTGACACAACCATGAATTCTGCATTGTATCAGAAGATTCTAGAGGAGAATGTCAGGCCATCCGTCCGTGAGCTGAAGCTGAACCGAAAGTGGGTCATGCAGCAAGACAATGATCCTAAACATACAAGCAGATCTACAAAAAAATGGCTGCAGAAGAAGAAATTCTGCATTTTAGAATGGCCTAGTCAAAGTCTGGACCTAAACCCCATTGAAATGTTGTGGCACGTCCATGCAAGGAAGCCCTCAAATGTCACCGAGTTGAAGCAGTTCTGTAAGGAGGAATGGGCCCAAATTCCTCAAAAGCGATGTGAGAGACTGACCAACAGTTACAGGAAACGCTTAGTTGAAGTCATTGCTGCTCAAGGGGGTGCCACCAGTTACTGAATCTAAAGGTTCACATACTTTTTCACACATGGATATTGAATGTTGATTCATTTGTGGAAAAATAAATGTTGAAAAAGTATCATGTTTTTGTGACATTTGTTTAATCAGGTTATCTTCATCTATTATTAGGACTTAGATTAAGATCTAATAACATTTTAGGTTTGAAATATGTGAAAATCCTAAAGGGGTTCACAAACTTTTCTCGGCACTGCATGTTGTGTTTGTTGCACCCTTAAACAAAACACGCACAAGATCGTTTTCTTCTTTAGCCAACTACTTTTTTTGCCACAGTTCGAGTTAAATGTTTAATAAAGCAATACATATTATTTCTTTTTAGATATATTGTCTTTTATTTCTTATCTTTGTAGTAAGCTACGACTACGGTACATTTTATTTTTAAGTCCATGGACATACTCGAATGTCATCTGTGGCGTCACCTACTTCTGTTCAAATTATTCATTTCTTAAAAGGCACAGTGCTCCATTACATTGAACTTCAAATCAAACTCAAGGCTAACAAATGTAAATAAACTAGAATACTAATAAAGAACGTATGAATGTTTTAACCACTTTAAAGACAGTAACCTTTAGTTTTTAACATTTGGTTACTCTCGTAAAGTACTACACAGAAACATTACATGAAGCCCAAATTCGGCATGTAAGAACAAACCCACCATTCCAGTACAAGGGAACACACATTTGTTTTGGCTATACCTTGTCAGCATGCCAAGCGGTCCCCTCGAAACGTATAAATCCATGTAGATAACAAAATTACATAATACTTATAAAGGTCATCTCAGAAGCATCAAGATGAAGTTTTAAAATTTGCTTTGGGTTTTTGACCCGAAGGAATATTATTATTATTATTAAAATATAAAATACAACTACCCGACTCAGTTCTGAATGCTGACCAGATCATTTAGAATGACCTTTGCTGCTGCAACAGTGTTTGCCACTCTTCCTATTTTTGTGTCGTCTGCAAATTTAACAAGTTTGCTTACTAAACCAGAATCTAAATCATTAATGTAGATTAGGAATAGCACAGGACCTAATACTGATCCCTGTGGTACACCACTGGTTACCTCGCTCCTTTTGAGGTTTCTCCTCTAATCAGTACTTTCTGTTTTCAACATGTTAACCACTCCCTAATCCATGTGCATGCATTTCTTTTGAATCCCTACTGCGTTCAGTTTGAGAATTAATCTTTTATGCAGGACTTTGTCAAAAGCTTTCTGGAAATCTAAATAAACCATGTCGTATGCTTTGCAGTTATCCATTTTCAATGTTGCATCCTCAAAAAGTCAAGTAGGTTAGTTAGACACGATCTCCCTTTCCTAAAACCATCATCCGGCCCAGAGGATTTGTTTATTTTGAGAGCTCCTCGTCCCTTTAACACTTCTGCCTCGGTTATGCTAAAGTTATTTAAAACTGGATAGGAACAGGCTGACATGTGGGCACGTTGTCCGTATCTTCATTTGTAAAACCTGTGAAAAGTAATTATTTAATATATTTGCTATTTTTTTCTTCGTCTATGATTTTGGCATTTGTATCTCAGACATTTAATCTCCTCTTTGAATGTTCTCTTGCTGTTATAATATTAGAAAAACATTTTGGAATTGGCTTTAGCCTACTACTTGTAGGCTTGTAATTTACTTGCTTAGTTTTGCTTCTGTTCATTTGTAGACATTATTTTGAATATAATAATAATAATAATAATAATAATAATAATAATAATAATAATAATAATAAAATACAACTACCCGACTGTCGTTTAAAAAAAAAAATCTGCAATCAACTTTTTTTTTTTTCACGCACTGAATAGCATTTTATTCAACTTATTATTGTATAATATGTACTGATCCTGGCGACAGTGTTACGTTGGTTTTTGGATGTTCTATTCACCCCAAGTGTTTTTTTTTTGTTTGTAATTTTGCCTTGTGTACAACAGGGCTCTGGGGAACACCGTGCCAGTTGGAGTGCGAGGATGCGGCATTGCATGGTGCCGACACAACTCAGGGCACGGTATGGATTTTTAGAAAAATCATGAAAACAATGTGCCACGCTTTCATAACAGTGACAGAACAATGCAGCACGATGCTGCAGGCTTCATGGAAATGAGGTAATTGCCAAGTGTGTGTGTGTGTGTGTTTTCTTTCAAACTTCGTGTCGGTATTTTTCAATATTTTACACAATAAAAATAAAAGCAGATCATTATTATTATTATTATTAAATAAACATATTTGTATTATTATTACTACTTTATGTAATAGTATTCATTCACTGATATTCAAACGAAACAGTAGTACAATACAGATTTTTATTTTAAAATGTCTTCGCCTGCCTTTTCACATGTTACCGCCTTGTTTCGCCCCTTCAAAAATGTCACAAATACCGGCTGGGGATTGGTCAACATGTTGCTCATGTTGCTTTCGGCGGTCCCTCCTACTCCTGCAAAACTTCTCTCCGCCCCTTTCGTGGATTGGAAATGGCTAGTTTTGGTTTCGGGATAAAGAAAATGCGATATGGAAACTAGCGATGTTATCGCTTAAACACTCTTTCGCAAGAGCGATCGGGGTTTGATTTGGTCCGGCCCATAATAATAATAATAATAATAATGAGACCAATTTAAAGCAGTCTCAATGTATACAAAGCTACATGGATAAATATATGGGGTCATATTGGCCTGATGCATTATGTTTGTTACAAAATATTTTCTAAAAACAACTAAACAAAGAGTTATTTTCAGTTTAAAAGAAAATATGTTCCAGAAAGATCCTTAGCAGACAGGGGTAATATACAAAACTGGATGATGTGTATTCCATTTAATTACTTGGTAAGTGAACTACAAGTGCTTAATAATTTAAATTAAATTAGGCCTTAATATAAACTTCAGTGCACGTTTTAGTTCATAGATAGTAAGAGTTTAAGATGTAATTTGTGTGTTAATAAAAGGTTTTTAAAACATACAGTACTGTGCAAAAGTTTTAGGCAGGTGTGAAAAAATGCTGTAAAGTAAGAATGCTTTCAAAAATAGACACGTTAATAGATTATATTTATCAATTAACTAAATGCAAAGTGAGTGAACAGAAGAAAAATCTAAATCAAATCCATATTTGGTGTGACCACCCTTTGCCTTCAAAACAGCATCAAGCATCAATTCTTCTAGGTACACTTGCACACAGTTTTTGAAGGAACTTCGGCAGGTAGGTTGGCCCAAACATCTTGGAGAACTAACCACAGTTCTTCTGTGGATTTAGGCAGCCTCAGTTGCTTCTCTCTCTTCATGTAATCCCAGACAGACTCAATGATGTTGAGATCAGGGCTCTGTGGGGCCATACCATCACTTCCAGGACTCCTTGTTCTTCTTTACACTGAAGATAGTTCTTAATGACTTTCGCTGTATGTTTGGGGTCATTGTCATGCTGCAGAATAAATTTGGGGCCAATCAGATGCCTCCCTGATGGTATTGCATGATGGATAAGTATCTGCCTGTACTTCTCAGCATTGAGGAGACCATTAATTCTGACCAAATCCCCAACTCCATTTGCAGAAATGCAGCCCCAAACTTGCAAGGAACCTCCACCATGCTTCACTGTTGCCTGCAGACACTCATTCGGTGTGCAGCTCTCAGCCCTTCGGCGAACAAACTGCCTCCTGCTACAGCCAGATATTTCAAATTTTGACTCATCAGTCCAGAGCACCTGCTGCCATTTTTCTGCACCCCAGTTCCTGTGTTTTCGTGCATAGTTGAGTCGCTTGGCCTTGTTTCCACGCCGGAGGTATGGCTTTTGGCCGCAAGTCTTCCATGAAGGCCACTTCTGACCAGACTTCTCCGACAGTAGATGGGTGTACCAGGGTCCCACTGTTTTCTGCCAATTCTGAGCTGATGGCACTGCTGGACATCTTCCGATTGTGAAGGGAAGTAAGCATGATGTGTCTCTCATCTGCTGCAGTAAGTTTCCTTGGCTGACCACTGCGCTTCACGGTCCTCAACGTTGCCCGTTTCTTTGTGCTTCTTCAAAAGAGCTTGGACAGCACATCTGGAAACCCCTGTCTGCCTTGAAATTTCTGCCTGGGAGAGACCTTGCTGATGCAGTATAACTACCTTGTGTCTTGTTGCTGTGCTTAGTCTTGCCATGGTGTATGACTTTTGACAGTAAACTGTCTTCAGCAACCTCACCTTGTTAGCTGAGTTTGGCTGTTCCTCACCCAGTTTTATTCCTCCTACAGAGCTGTTTCTGTTTCAGTTAATGATTGTGTTTCAACCTACATATTGAATTGATGATCATTAGCACCTGTTTGGTATAATTGTTTAATCATACACCTGACTATATGCCTATAAAATCCCTGACTTTGTGCAAGTGTACCTAGAAGAATTGATGCTGTTTTGAAGGCAAAGGGTGGTCACACCAAATATGGATTTGATTTAGATTTTTCTTCTGTTCACTCACTTTGCATTTAGTTAATTGATAAATATAATCTATTAACATGTCTATTTTTGAAAGCATTCTTACTTTACAGCATTTTTTCACACCTGCCTAAAACTTTTGCACAGTACTGTACTTTTCACGTCTTTTCCTTGAGAAACTATGTAAAATGGGTAGTAAAAGAAAAATGATTTAAAAATCAATGTTTTTTTTTTTGCTTTGTTTTTTTGTTTTTAAATCAAGTGATGTAAAATCGACTTGATTTAAAAGCAACCAACCCTGATTGGGTTAAATCCACAAAACACTCACTTAGGTGTGGCTGTTAGCAATATAATATATTTAGGGCTTCTGATTTTCGGTTTTAACCAATAAAAAACCCCGATAGAAAAAAAATGAAATCGGTGTACAGTCAACAAACACCGGAAAAACACTGGAAATGGTTACTCAGTTCATACTGACTTCACCCTTTCCCATTTAAAAAACCAAAACCTACTACAAAAAAGACCAAAAACAAAACTACCCTTTCCCAGTGCAGTTGGGCAATGTCCCTCCTTCCTAACTTGTATCTATCATGGATTCATTCTGAATATTTTACACCCACCCCAACTACTGAGTGGCAGCAAATTAAAACATGGAGATGGAGGCTTGTTCGCAGGATTTAAAGCTGTATTACAGTTAGATAAGGAGGATTTAAAATGTACCCACTTAACAAGAGGTACAGTCTCCCACCCCACACTCATTTAAGACAAAAACAGAACGCTGAATTGAGACAGTACCGTAGCAGTGATCCAGGAGCGGGTTAGACATGTTGGGGACATAGCCCTCAGGGGGAGTGTATCCTTGGCAAACCACAAACGCCTCTGCAGAAAAGGGAGAACCGTGTAAAAAAATTAGAAAATACTACAGGTGCACTCCACTTATAACAGATCCTGTTAGAACAGAGTTCCGTTTACAACGTATTGAGGAGGCATGTCCCTGCCAAACAACATGGGCTTTAATGGGGAATTACTCTGGTTAAAACAGACTCGCTTACAACGTTTAATACGTACAGCTTTCCTGTTCCACAGGCAGGTCTTTTGTGTTTAATACGTACAGTTTAATACATACAGTACCTGTTTCACAGGTAGATATTTTGTGCAAATAAGGTACATCCGGGACAGTAAATGACCAGTCACGGTGGCATTTGTGACGTCAGGCAGGAAAATAGCTGCTGTTTACTTTTATTCTTCTATGTTTTTGTTGGCACAGCTGTTGTATGGTTTAAACGTATAACGTATACAATTTTAATTACATTTAAAGCAAAAATATAAATTTGTAAAATGGTACTACTTCTTACATTGTACGGCCCACAGCGACGTGTTTCATAAAAAATAATAAACTCCCGTTCTTTGGCAGTTAAGTTTTCTTGTATTGTTGATATTTACCTTTATGTATTTATTTGGCAGGGACAGCAACATTTTGTTGTACATTTATGACATGTCTACAGAGAGTAAATATTTAAAAGGTACTTATGTTTGCATTTACATACAGCATATCAAATTGTTTTTACAATGTACTTCGTTTATAAAGTACTGATTTCCATTTGTCCCTTGGAATCCATTGTAAGTGGAGTGCAACTGTATACTGTATAACAATTCTTATAAACAGTATTACTGAAAAAAAAAAAAAAAAAAAACACACCCCATTTCCAGTCAAGTTTAGAAACAGATAGTTTGCAATTATTGTGATCAGGGAAACAAACCGTAATTAAAAAACGGACTGTTAGAATGCTGCATGCTGATTGGTCAATCAGGGTTCCGAGCCGTGACAATATCCACGATATAGTAACAGTTGCAAACTACTTAGGTAAAAAAAAAGGCAAATCTCTAGACCTGAGCTAACTTTGTATCACTGCGCCTCATCTGAAATCAAAGAAAAATCAAAATAGACCACTACGACGAGATTCATTTATTATGAAAACAGATTAAAACAAAGCTAAGTATGCCACGATGACAAGGAAAATGCAAAAATCCCTACGAATGGAACAAAAATGTCACAGCGATTTATGTTTGAAGAGTCAGCTTTGTGCCCAGTTGCTTCGCTGTAAAAAAAAAAAAAAAGCCTACATATAACAACTGAAAACTAAAAAATAATTAATGCTTGCCTTTTAGTTTTATTTTCATTGCAACAAAACAAAAGAGAGCACCTTCAATTCTTCCGATGTATGGTAGCTACGCTGGATTGAAAATGGTCACAGATCCGAGACCTCTCTGCATAGTTAGCTACTGGGAACTCGCTAGCTAGCTGCAGCAACACTCTGGGGAAATCTCTGTGGCATCGCCAAGTAAACAAATATGATTATACTTCTTAAATGCATTTTTTCAATGCCTCTGTTACTGCCGCAATTATCAGTTAATTTAATGACTGTAAACTTAATGGCAATATTCAAAATAATGTCTACAAATGAACAGAAGCAAAACTAAACAAGTAAATTATAAAAAGTTAAAGTCAGAAAAAACACATTTAAGCACGTTTTTTTTTGTTATTTAAAAAGTTGAAACTCAAAACAACAAAAAGAGAAACTATTGTGAATACTAAAAGTTCATAGGAACTATTTTCTGCTGCGGAAGGTTATACTTCAGATATGTTAATAAATATTCAGAAACTGTATCGATTTCTCTTTTCTGTGTTGATAAAGTTGGTAAATCTGTTTTATATAAGCAATAAGTGACTTGAGGGCATGGGTTATCGTGGATATTGTCACTGCTTGGTTGGTTGCTAAAAACGCACCAAGCAGTGACAATATCCACGATAACCCATGCCCTCTCGTGCCTTATTGCTTTAATAGAACATGCTCTTGATTTCTTTGGAATTAGGAAGTAAATCAAAAAGAGAATACAAGTTGCAAAGCAAAGACTCTTGTGGGGTTCAAGTGGTCAGAGACCACAACTCACCGATGCTGGAGTTGCGGCTGCTGCGAGGCTTGGCGCATGTCACGCCAGAGAAAAAGATCTTCAGCTGGGAGTAGAGGAGGGTGACGTCCTTTCCACGGAAAATCTCAACAGAAAATAAACAAAACTGACAATGATCAGGGGGACTGGCTGCATAGCAGTTTGATCCATTACATGTTTATTATGTTTACCATAGTTTTTGGTAAAGTTTAGTAAAACCTGACAAAGCTCAAACTGCTTGTATTTCCATCCATGTAGTTCCCTTGAATCTAGAGTGTTGATTTCAAGTGACTGTATTGTAGTGACTGGTTGTTGCAGGACCACTACACTCCACATTATCATAAAAATAAACTGAAGGTTTCTCCCTACCTTCGCCACAAAGGTTCCTCCTGGCTTCAGAACGTGAGTGGTGATATTCAGGGCCTGTTGGGAGACACAGCAGACAAAACATTAGGAACTACTACTTATCATAGAAGAAGAATAAAGAAAAATGATCACAATGCACATTCCATATCTTATTGGTCTAAAATAGAAATACCTCCACTTTGGCAATTGCTAGTTACAAATTGGATAAGCAGAATACCATTGCTGGTTATAAATACGCTCTCCAATCTCCATGTCATCAGCTTCTTGAGCTGCTAATAAACACAGCACCTTTATGAGTGCTAAAACAACGCAACAACCACTAAAACACTGCACTCTCTAGTAGGTGGAATATTATAATGTTAAGAAAACCATGTGGTCCAGTCAGTCTTGTTCAAGTTGCATAGCTTGCACAGGCTTTAAACAGTCAGATACATCAACATCTAGTGGTGGAAAACTAACAACACAGGTCTCCACACAAGTCTTCAGACATTATACCCACTGTGATAAATGATGTTGTTAGTGCTTACTGAGTAACTGCAAACAGTGTATGATTTTGTTTTAATGAATGCCCTGACAATAAAAACATGGTACCGGCTGGAGTGTATGATGAAAACATGGAGAAAGGAAGGCAGTTACTGCATAAGGGTACACATTTTAAATATGGTGTGCACCAGTAATTGCTTTCCCTCTGAAACAAGGCAGGTGTGATAATAAGCAATTGAATGTAATATTATGCATATTAAGAGTATGTCTAATGGAAGTATATTAAATGTTTTTTTTTTATGTTTTTTTGTTAGGATTATGTTTAAAAGAAAGAAGCCGATAGTCTTTTCTTTTCTTTTCTTTTTTTTTTTTTTATATCTTTTTTTAAAATTCAATCCCATTTTTTAACCCGGAAAAGGTTAAACACCTGAAAATCCAATTCCCCAATTATAACAGTTAACATTGCTGTGGTACTGCGGTACCGAAACCGAATGGTTAACCCTTCAAAATCAAACCCTTTCATACAAAAAGCATCTCAAAGCACCATACAAAATAAACAAAAGGAAGTCAAAATAAAATACATTTGAATAGAGAAAGAGAGTAAAAGAAAACATGATCCAAAATAAAGTTTGGCACAATATAATGTTAAAAATATTTGTAAGTAAAAAGAGTGTACACATTTTAAAGCACAGTTTAAAGTTCATAACTGCTGTAGCACTATATAAATCCTGCGGGCAAAGCCCGAGTTTATCCAAGCATCCCATCCTAATACTACCCCATGCAGTATTTCTAAAGTACTGTGTTGCTTGTTGTGAGGGAGCTAATTCTACGTCAGTGAGTTAATATCAGCTCCCGCTGGGGTCACGCTGTTGCTGGTGTTAATGAGCATGTTTCCTGTAATAACAGGCCGGTTATTACAGGAAATAAATAGGAGGAGCCCATTGAGAACATTTCTCACTAGATATTATAATTAAATATTACATGCAATGCACTGTTAAACCTTTAAGGAACCAATATATATAATTTTTTTTTTTTTCTTTTTAAAGATACAGTGCTGATGAGCGGTTGGAGTACTCACAGCCAGGAGGAGCTGGGCCTGGATGTACTCATCAACATCATGGAGCCCAGTCACTACAGAGACAATGACAGACACACAGTTAGGAACTGTACATAGTGAGGAGAGAATTAGAAATGTAGGTTTGCAGGATTCAGTGTTGTGTACCTACCATCGGGGGCGCCGTCGCACACCACAAGGTCAGCAGGCTGACCCTCAAAGTGACGGATGATCTCCTGGGCCGTGGAGACCTGTGGGAATAGCATAAAATAATACACATCAGTTACGAAACCGCTGCTCACTTTACAGTAATATACCAAGCTAAACAATGCAACACCCTGCAGTTACCTTGGTGATGTCTCCCTGGATCTGGGTGACGGCAGGCAGGGGAGCCATGGCCTGGAGGTCCACTGCCACAATCTTTACTTCTGTGCCCTTCCCTTCATCCCCCCTGAGAACAAAATCACCAAACACCAAATCAGGAACATCCTAGCTCTGCAATCTCAGCTCCCTAGCATGCTGATACTCTATTCTTACCTCACATACTCTCTCCAGCACCTCAATGAGCACTTAAAGAGCAACTTGGTACGAATATGAAATATCTTACACCGTTATCTTAATTCAGGCTTGGCGGTCCAGTGGTTAAAGAAAGGGGCTTGTTACCAGGAGATTCCTAGTTCAATCCCTGCTTGGCCACTGACTTGCTGTGTGTGACCCTGAGCAAGTCACTTAACCTCCTTGTGCTCCGTCCTTCAGATGAGACGTAAAACCAAGGTCCTATTGGAAGTGACTCTTCAGCAGCACTTGTGATTCACAGTTCACCCCTAGTCTCTGTAAGTCGCTTTGGATAAAAGTGCCTGCTAAATTATTATTATTATTATTATTATTATTATTATTATTATTATTAATAATAATGATGTCTTCTCTTTGTTATTTAGAATCACTTAAATCATCCTGGTGGCATTTTAAAACTCGCAAGCCAAAAGCACACTTGTGGTCTCTCAAACATGTCTTCTGTCTAAGCACAGCTGGTTAACCAGAAGGTAACCAATAATCTCTCCCCCTGCAGCACTTTTTCCCCCCAGTGGTGTTGGTATTCCAGGCGTTATTTCTTGATGTATATCTTTATGTTGCAGGGGGGGCCCAGGTTAATGACTACACTCTCATACAGACAGCTCTGTTGAGGCCACAGGGGAGCATCAAACTTTAAAAGGACCCCAGGCTGTGATAACTTAAACAGCAAATTATATACAAAGTAAATCTAAAGAAGAAGAGAAGATAACTGATGTTTCATACTCCATGCCACAGCACCTTGAAGAACTCCAGCTCAAGAGGACACAGCTACGTTCTCTAGCACCTCAAAGGGCACTAACACCATTCTCAGCTATACAGCACACTGATGAGCACAAACAGCGGGACTCACTTAAGTTTGCGGCTCAGCACCTGACTCCAGCTCCCTGGAGCAGCACACAGATCTACAGCCCGGCAGACTCCTGCAGTGCAGAAGGGGATAAAAAAAAAAGATAACGATCACACTACCAAACTGAAACCTGGCTGTTCTATGTTAATGGACCAGATCTGCAGGATAGATGTGGCTTGAATTCTATCTAGTCCATGTGTTATTATAGATATGAGTGGCCTTTAAGGTTGATGTTCAAGTAGACCCCTTTTAGACTTAGACTTACTTAATGATTATTTACTTGAAGTATCACACGCATCCCTATAAAAAATGTGATCACTGCAAAAGTGATTGCAGCTAACAAAATAATTCTTACAGGCTATGTAGCTCCAATCATTATACAAGTCTCAAATATCCCCTTTTTAAAAAACGATGTATGGTACTAAACTTGGTTGAAGAAATCTCTGTTTGCAAGTCATGCTTTCAATTAGTGTTGTACTTGATTGGTCATTTCATCCCTTTACAGCTTATTTCCTGTCATTAATCAACCAGCTGCTTCCCCTATTGACTGACATGCTTTCAGCCAGTAACATGCTTTGACCCAGAAGACACATACGTTGAAAAGACCCAGGAAGTATAAGTGTAATAGATATCCTCAGCATAGACATAGAAACCGAGTACTACCTAAAGTAGCATGTTTTAAAATAAATACATGCGTGTATGCATGCTATAAACATGTGTTTCTTTCAAACCTGCACATTAGAAACCTATTGAGCTAATGGAAGTGTAAAACAGGAATTATTTTGTGATCAACACTTTAAGGCATACATTCAACCTATCCAACTGTTTTTTTTTATGCAACATAAAGTGGACAAATGATAGGGATGATTAATTGAAAATTATTTGCAAATGTTTAGACACAAAATACTTCTACCTTTGAAGAGCCTGAATTCCTCATCCAGCTGCAGCAGTTTGAAGGCACTTCGTGCTCGCCAACCCTCCTCCTTGGCAAGCCGGTAGTATATGTCCCGTTTATCCTTTGAGGAGCGCCCCATTGCCTTTCAGTCTGGGGCCTGAAGTACAGGATACACACTCATTCAGTATCTCACTATGAGAAGCTGACTCAAACACAAGCAATGACAAAAACACACTACACTTGGAACAATAATCGATAATTTTATAGCATTGAAAATTTATTATCAATAATCATAATTATCATCCATGACCCAATGCAGCAGAAAGCGGCTCTGCATTGAGCAGTAGGTGTCACTTAACTGTCTGCGTGAGGCGTGAAACATGATCGTGTGAGCACTGCGTACATTGGGAAGTTAAGTATTGATTTTAAGCAATATGCTTAGGCTTTTAACTTTGGTTTCACTGGAAAATCATGACTGGTTGTCCAACATAAAAATAAACTTTTTTTTGTAAAATAAAAAAAATTTAAAATGCAAGCTCACTCTAAAATTACTGTCGAAAACTTTTGACTATTAAACATTTTGACACAGGATTTATTTGTACATAAATTGAATGCAATTGCAAAAAAAACCAACAAAAAAAAACCCCACAACCACATGGCACACATTTAATATAGCCTAAACAACTTTGTTGCTTCTTTATTTTAAACTACACTAAAGACATGAGTATTATACTGCAGCCTATGCACCGCTATTGTAAAAAAGGGTATTTCATAAATAGAAGAAAATACATTTTAATAGAAGGATATGCGGTTTATTTTATTAAACTGTCTGCATACAAGCAGCACCTCTGATTTACAAAAAACCGGGACACCAGAGTCATTTGGGAGAACAATCCAGGCAAAACCAGAACGGGTGGCAACCCTAAGCGATGTACAAAACTCAGTATGTTCCTAATAGCATACAACTCTATACAGACACACACACACACACACAAAAACCTAGTTTGATTCTCTTAATGGCAGATTCGCCACACAAGTAAAGAAAACAAATGCTTCTAGGTAATGTTAGCAATTTTGTTTTGTTATATTAATACATTTGGCGTCACTTATTTATTTTCTTAATGAAAGAAAATGTGCTTGAATTAACAAATGTTTAAATAAGAAATTTATGTATTATTTTATAGGAAAACAATTTATTACTATACAAACTACAATGGGTGTATTTTGGGGACCCACCACAAATTTAAAAACTCGGCACATACACTGTCTGGTTTTTTTTTTCTTTTTCTAAAATCTCTGGTGGTTGTCACAATGGACAAGTATAAATTTGATAAATTACGAGAATTTTAAATATTGTATTTATTCGGCCAATAATCGAGATTATCGTGATAATTTAGAGATGATAAATCGATATCTAAAAATGTCATTATAGTCCAACCCTACACTACAAAAACACACACACTAAACAGCCCACTACACTACAAAAACACACAGGCACACACACACACACACACACACACACACTACACTACACTACACACAGCCCACTGCAGAAACACATACACTACACACAGCCCACTGCAAAGTCCTGACTACTATATACGGCTCTTTAGTGCTTTCGTCACTGACACTCACTTCCTTAGAGACGGTTGCTACCTGGTTCCAAACAACATGGCTATCTCAATGTTTGACGTGGAATAGCCGACACAGATTTATTATTCTGCTATACATTAACACAGTTAACACTTTGTTGTTCTCTGTATGGACACATTACCTCAGAATATTGTAAATGTACTAACACACATATTTTGTTTAAATAAAAAGCAAAAGCCTTTATGTGAATTTTTTTAAAATGTGTTTTTATTTAAAAGGTGTAGTGCCTGATAAAGTGGTTACCGTTTAGCTCATTCTAAAAATAGGTCTGGGGAAACTGGGTTAGGACAGGTATTTTAGTTGCCTCTCAGTGAAAGTAATATTAACAATTTTTGAGCGGAAAACCTTTGTTAAATTGATAATCTTGTTATCGCCAAGTAGATTTACAACAGTATATTGCGAAGAGGCCCGAATAATAACCCTTACAATACGAGTAACTGCAATTTTTTTTTTTTAAAGTATTAATAAATTTAAAAAAAAATACAGCCTATAGATTAAAGAAGCTTTTTTCCCCCCTTAATTTGTTAAGACTATTGTACTGAATACTGCCTCCCAGTAATTAAGCAACAGTATTCATTTAGTAAATGTTTAACACTTACTTTACATGTTAATTTGTTTTAATTTAGGGGCAGTTTTAAAAACCTATCCTGACTAAAAGTGTCTGCTGCTGCTACTGCTTGCAGCAGCAGGGAGTTTTACATCTGCAAGTAACAGCAGGAGGTTGTCTAGTTTATGTAATCTGTGTCCCTACAATTCAAACTGCCTTTTTGGTGAACACAAATAAACTGGACTGCTTTCTGATGAAGTATACACAATTCTCTGTGTAAAAAAGTGCCTCCTATTTTGCCCCTTTATCTAATCTCCATTTGTGACCCCTGGTCCTTGGTTCTTTTTTCAGGTCAGAAAAGTCCCCTGGGTTGACATTGTCTATACCTTTTAGAATTTTGAATGTTTAAAACTGATCGCCTAGTAGTCTTCTTTGTTCAAGACTGAACAGATTCAATTCTCTGAGCCTGTCTGCATAGGACATGCCTTTTAAACTCAGAATAATTCTGGTCGCTCTTCTCTAGAGCAGCAATATCCTTTTTGTAATAAGGTGACCAGAACTGAACGCTATATTCTAGATGAGGTCTTACTAATGCATTGTAAAGTTTTAACATTACTTCCCTTGATTTAAATTCAACACATTTCACTATATATCCGAGCATCTTGTTGGCCTTTTTTATAGCTTCCCCACATTGTCTAGATGAAGACATTTCTGAGTCAACATAAACTCCTAGGTCTTTTTCATAGTTCTCTTCTTCAATTTCAGCATCTCCCATAAGATATTTAGAATGCACATTTTTATTGCCTGTGTGCAGTACCTTACACTTTTCTCTATTAAATATCATTTGCCATGTGTCTGCCCAGTTCTGAATGCTGTCTAGATCATTTTGAATGACCTTTGCTGCTGCAACAGTGTTTGCCACTCCTCCTATTTTTGTGTCGTCTGCAAATTTAACAAGTTTGCTCACTATACCAGAATCTAAATCATTAATGTAGATTAGGAATAGCAGAGGACCTAAACTGATCCCTGTGGTACACCACTGGTTACCTCGCTCCATTTTGAGGTTTCTCCTCTAATCGGTACTTTGTTTTCTACATGTTAACCACTCCTTAATCCATGTGCATGCATTTCCTTGAATCCCCCTGTGACAGAAATATAATGAGTTCTGGTGGTAAATCTCCCTCCCGACCTGTGAGGGCGCTAAAGAACGAGAGGAGAAGTATCTGGAAGGGCTGGCCTGACAGTTCGCTTCCGGACCGGAAGTGGGTCAGCCTGGAAGGAAGCGAGACTCTGTTGTAGGACCGTGTTGACGTGAAAGGTAAACGAGGGGCAGCTGCAAGTAATAAGGCAGCTGCAACCGCTTACCTGGAAATCATACGGGACTACATATAGGGGCCAGGGTAACGCTGATCTTCTCCTTCGCTTGGGTAGAGCAAGGAGAGAGAAGGACTGAGAGAGGAGCTCTCAGAAAGTGATTGAGGAAGCGCTTGTGTGTGAAGTATTGTCTTTGTTTGTGTCTGTCTGTCTAACTGTTCATTGTCTTCCACCACCAGACAGTTAAACACACCTCCGAGCTGTCGCAGAGGTCAGCACTAAACCGAGCACCACTGCACTAAACGCTCACCCTTACCTGTGATTTCACTCTGCACCAGCACGACTGCACTCACCCCGACTGGTGACCGTGTATTGTTTTGTGTTCAGGACTGTGTTTTTATGCTTTCCCGTGCTTTACACATTGCTGTGTATAGCCGGGGATTTATTGTTTGACGGTCGCCAGACCGGGATTACAAATAAAAGCACGCTTTTCACCGAGTAACATTGTTTGTCTTTACTCCTGCTCCCCATCACTGCTACACCTGTACCCCTTCACTAGCCACTTTGCCACACGTGGTGTCAGAACACGGGATCATGGACCGCAACACACTGGCGGAGCTGCTGCAGGCGCTGGAGAGCAGACGGGACGCAGAGGAGAGAAGGAGGGAGGAGCGCTACACGGCGCCATTGAACGGTAGGGCTGGCCGCTGCCGCAGCAACAGCCCCTACCACAATACCGCTGATGTCGCCCAAGGCACGGGCGATGAAAATGTCGGCGGAGGATGACCCGAGGCGATTTGGTGGCGCTCGAGCGGCTGGCCACCGCGCGGCTTGGCCGCTGGAGTTCTGGGCCAGCCAGCTGGGTCCCTGCCTGATCGGGAGGCTCAGGCAGCGCATCAGGCGATGAGCCACCATCACGCCACCGACTACGACCTGGTCAAGCAGGCTATCCTCCGCCGCTTGAATATCACAACGGAGACCCACCGGGCGAGATTTAGGGAGTTCCGAGAGCCCCAGAGACACGCCCCAGGGTGGTGGCAGAGCGGTTGTGCGACCACATGGTGCATTGGCTGACCCCAGGGAAGAAGACCGCCCAACAGATGGGGAAGCCATTGTGGTGGAGCAATTCTGCCATGTGGTCGGCGCCAAACCCAAGCGTGGATACGGGCGCCACAACCCTGACACCCTGGAGGAGGCAGTCAAATTGGCTGAAGATTTCGAGGACTCCCTGACGCCTGCCCGATCGGGATCCTATCGACCCCTGCCCTTCGGAGCAATCGCCTCTCTCTCCCTCTCCTCCAACACCACCACCCCCACCCCCGTGTTCCCAGGACCCAGACCTCCCAGAGCCGACCCCATTGGGCCCCTTGCCTCCCCCATGGAGACCAAGGTTGGCCCCCAGCTGGGGTAGAGGTGCTGCCCCTGCCCCGCTGCCATACCAGCAGCGGGACAGATTTACTCCCTATGCCCCTCTGTCCCTCCTATCTGTTTTAGGTGCCACCAGCCGGGACATCTGGCCAGGTCATGCCCCGCTGCCATGGAGTGTGACGTGGCCGCTGCAATTGGGCACCTGAGACTGGTAAGTGTGGGGAAAATGGTCGGGAGGGGCCTTGTCTAATCAATGTGGTTTTAGGGAATGTGAAAACCCACGCATTAGTGGACACAGGGTGTGAGCAGACCTTGATTAGGACAGCTCTCCTGGGCGGTGTGTCGTGGCGGCCACGAGGTCAGGTGGCCATCTCCTGTATCCATGGAGACACGGCGACATACCCCACAATAAAAGTATATTTATCGGTAGGTCCGATAAAACGTCACCTTGTAGTCGGGTGGCGGAAAGGTTGCCACACCCAGTTATTCTGGGCCGAGACTGGCCAAAATTCAGAGATTTAGTGCAAAAGTGGCAGTCTCGCCACACACGAACGTGGCAGAGAGAGAAAAGGAACGAATTGGTGATGTGTTTCCTTTTCACACTGAAATGTTTTCTCCTTTTTCCGCCCTAGAAAACAAATAAGGAGAGACGGACCGCAAAATGGGAGGGAGCGTTGTTGAGACAAGGCTGGGGTCTGGTGGGAGAGTGCGGCAATGGTAACAAACGCCAGTCGAAGGGAGTGGGAACGCAGTGTGACCGAGGGAGCGAGGTTACTGGGCCAACTAGAGCAGAGGTTATTCCAGCCCCTCTCAATGTACCGGACCCGTGGTACTCAAGCCGACCTAGTGTGGGGCCAACATAACGACCCGCCACTGGTGCACGCTTGGGGACAGGTCCGTCCATTGAAGGTAAGGATGTTGATGGCGCTGGGGCGCTAGTATATCCACATTTCAGTATCAAGGGGCAATTACTGTATAGGGTAAACCTAGCCGCGGGCACAGGACAGCCTGTAACGCATTGTTGGTTCCCCGCCTTGTCGGCCCGAGGTCATGAGGCTGGCGATGATATCCCTTTTGCGGGCACCTCGGAGCCGAGAAGACGAGGGAACGAATATTAGCTCGATTCTATTGGCTAGGTCTTCATACTGATGTGTCGAGATATGTAGCCACATGCCCAGACTGCCAGCGAGTAGCGCCGGTCGAAAGCGCCCGCCTTTGGTCCCACTGCCGATTATTTCCACTGCTCGAGCGCATTGCAATGGACATAGTGGGCCCTTTGCTACCTTCTGACTCCGGTATACGATATATTAGTGGTGGTGGATTATGCAACGCGATACCCGGAGGCAGTTCCATTGAGGTCCACTAGTGCCGCTGCAATAGCCACTGAGTTAGCGCAGATTATGGCTAGAGTAGGGATTCCCAAGGAGATTTTGACCGATCACGGAACCAATTTTCTGTCCAACACGCTACAGCAAGTGTATAAAATATTAAAAATACGCCCCATCAGGACGTCCGCTTACCATCCACAAACGGACGGTCTGGTGGAACGCTTTAATCAGACTTTAAAGTCGATGCTGAGACGATTTGTAACACAGGAGCAGAAACATTGGGCATCGCTTCTTCCCTACCTCCTCTTTGCAGTGAGAGAAGTGCCGCAGAGTTCAACGGGTTCTCCCCTTGAGCTCCTGTACGGCCGGCAGCCTCGCGGCATTCTTGACCTGCTGAGGGAGGGGTGGGAGGAGCACAAAGGCTCGCCCAAAATGTAGTGAAGTATGTGCTCCTACTAAGAGATCGCCTGGATTTGGTCGGTCGCTTGGCCCAGGACAACCTCAGATCGGCTCAGCACCAACAGCAGCAGCATTACAACAAAATGCACGGATTCGAACCTTTCGACCAGGGGACAAGGTAATGCTGCTACTTCCCTCATCAGAATCAAAACTGTGTGCTAAATGGCAGGGGCCAGATGAGGTGATTCGGGCTATAGGGAAAGTAAATTATGAAATTAGACAGCCCGATCGCCGGAATGAACGTGAAATTTACCATGTCAATTTGTTAAAGCCCTGGCAGGCAAGGGAGGTCTTGTTTATAGCCCCAGGCAATATGGAGGATGATTTAGGCCCCTGTCCAGAGACCCCGCGCACAAGAGTGATTTCAATGGGGAACAATTGGTTCCAGATCAGCAAAGAGAGCTGCGTAAGCTTATTGAGGAGTTCAGCGATGTTTTTCTGACGTGCCCGCAGAACGAACTTAGTTGAATATGACATTATCTCTCCACCAGGTGTCACAGTGCGAGAGAGACCGCATCGATCCCAGAAAGTCGACGGCGGCGCTCGCAAAGAGGTATGGGATATGCTCGAGCTTGGGGTGATTGAACCTTCCAGGAGCGAGTGGTGCAGTCCGATTGTCATAGTGGCTAAGAAAGACGGCACCAACCGCTTCTGCGCTGATTTCCGTAAGGTAAACGCTATTGCTAAGTTCGATGCGTATCCCATGCCTCGGTCGACGAACTTTTAGACAGACTGGGAAAAGCGAGGTTTATTTCCACTCTGGACCTGACGAAGGGATACTGGCAAATCCCTTTAACCCGCAGCTCCAGAGAGAAAACCGCATTTTCAACACCAGAAGGGCTGTTCCACTTTAAAACCATGCCATTTGGGCTACATGGTGCGCCCGCTGCCTTTCAGAGACTGATGGACCAGGTTTTACGCCCACATCATGAATATGCAGCAGCGTATATTGATGACGTGGTGATTTACAGCTCCACCTGGCGAGAGCATTTGGCTAGGGTTGCAGCCGCTCTTCAGTCTCTAAGGGCAGCCCGCTGACAGCTAACTTGAGAAAATGTGCGCTTGCAAAACAAGAAACTCAATATCTGGGATTTATAATGGGAAATGGAAGAGTGAGACCTGTGGTCACCAAAGTCCAGGCTTTGGTTGATGCAGCGATCCCCAAAACCAAGACTCAGGTGAGGTCACTACTGGGCTTAGCCGGTTATTACCGCCGCTTCATCCCCGAGTACGCCACAGTGGTTAACCCGTTAGTGGACCTCACCAAAAAGAGTGCCCCAAATTTAATAAAATGGTCAGTTGAGTGTCAGGGGCGCTTGATACGATTAAACGTAGACTTTGCCAGGCCCCCACTCTTATTACTCCAGATTTCACCAAGAGATTCATCCTCCACACCGACGCATCGGATGTAGGTTTGGGTGCTGTCTTGTCCCAAAAGGTAGCTGGAGTAGAACACCCGATAGTGTACATAAGTAAAAAGATGTTGCCTCGAGCGTAACTACTCCATAGTCGAAAAGGAGTGTTTGGCCATTAAATGGGCTACTCACTCTTTACGATACTACCTGCTGGGACACTCATTTGATCTGGTCACAGACCACGCCCCACTCACATGGTTAAGCACAATGAAGGACAGCAATGCCCGGATAACTCGGTGGTATCTGGCATTGCAGCCCTTCATGTACCATATGGTACACCGTGCAGGGAAAGACCACCAAAATGCGGATTATTTTTCCCGGAGGGGGAGTAATGGGAAAGGTAGATTTAGCCGAGTGTTCCTTCGGCTCCACTCTGAGCGGTGGGATATGTGACAGAAATATAATGAGTTCTGGTGGTAAATCTCCTCCCGACCTGTGAGGGCCTAAAGAACGAGAGGAGAAGTATCTGGAAGGGCTGGCCTGACAGTTCGTTTCCGGGACCGGGAAGTGGGTCAGCCTGGAAGGAAGCGAGACTCTGTTGTAGGACCGTGTTGACGTGAAAGGTAAACGAGGGGCAGCTGCAAGTAATAAGGCAGCTGCAACCGTTTACCTGGAAATCATACGGGACTACATATAGGGGCCAGGGTAACGCTGATCTTCTCCTTCGTTTGGGTAGAGCAAGGAGAGAGAAGGACTGAGAGAGGAGCTCTCAGAAAGTGATTGAGGAAGCGCTTGTGTGTGAAGTATTGTCTTTGTTTGTGTCTGTCTGTCTAACTGTTCATTGTCTTCCACCACCAGACAGTTAAACACACCTCCGAGCTGTCGCAGAGGTCAGCACTAAACCGAGCACCACTGCACTAAACGCTCACCCTTACCTGTGATTTCACTCTGCACCAGCACGACTGCACTCACCCCGGACTGGTGACCGTGTATTGTTTTGTGTTCAGGACTGTGTTTTTATGCTTTCCCGTGCTTTACACATTGCTGTGTATAGCCGGGGATTTATTGTTTGACGGTCGCCAGACCGGGATTACAAATAAAAGCACGTTTTTCACCGAGTAACATTGTTTGTCTTTTACTCCTGCTCCCCATCACTGCTACACCTGTACCCCTTCACTAGCCACTTTG
>CM060282.1:6528276-6538276 GCA_030684275.1 Acipenser oxyrinchus oxyrinchus
CATGAACATCATTTAGATCTTTTATTTAACATCATGTAATCAAACAAACTACAAAATGGTATCGCAAAAGTCTACCTGATGCCATAATCGTTGTACGGTATTTCATGTTAGATTTTGAAATTTCGCATTTTTTGTCAGTTTTTCGTAAAGTACTGTATATGGAAAACAACCAAGCGGTATGTCATTCAATATATTAACATAACATCATACAGCAGGTTTCATTCGACTTTAAAATGTTGGCCATAGCTGTAGTATGTGACAAGTAACTTCTAAGATATCACATATAAGACATTCTCAAAAAACTCTTCTGTAGTTTCCCATTTAAGATATTTTCCAGTACTATAGCATGTGGCAAGGTATATTATTACATATAAGACATTCTCTAAAATTACTTCACAACTATAAGTCACCAAAATTACAATAGGAAACTGTAGTTTCCTAAGGACAAATCAAACTGTATTGGATACAATTAGATAGGAGATATTTGGATCAACCACCAAAGGAAAAAAAGGTTTCTGAAATGTAATACATAGAATTCTGTATAGTGATTTGGATATCTGAAAATGTATATAATAATCTGTGATATACTAAGAGTATTTATTAAAAACAAAATAATAACAATAACAGGTTACATGCATTTCTAAACTGAATTGTCCAAAAGTGTACTCAAAATGTAATAAATAGAATTCTGTATAGTTGTACTTTACTGTACTGTCTTCACGAGTTTTACACATAAACAATTACAATACGAATATTACTACAGTTGTATTGTCACTATTAAAAATATACTGTACTGTAATGTTTTTTTTTTTGTTTTTTTTTTACCGGCTTTAGACTACTCGCTGAAAGTAGTATTAATTAGGCTTCCAAGCCAAAGGCTGGGGAAGCCTATTGTTATTGCTGTGTTTATTAGGCTTCCAAGCCGTAGGCTGGGGAAGCCTATTGTTTTTGTTAGGATTATTATTATTATTTATTTTATTTTTTTTCTGCCAAAACACACTCAAAAACTCAGTACACTGGTAGATGCCTATGAATGATAGTCGGTGATATTCAGCAATTTTGCGCAAGTCACATGGTTCGGCAGCCATATTGGATTTTATGAATTTGTTAAAACGCCTATGTATCGGAAACCGCTTACTGCAGAGTTCTGAAAATTGCTATACATGTTGAGGATAGTCCATGATTAACTGTTGTTATTATGAAGCTGATTGGTTCTGTGGTTTGGCAACCACATTGATTAATGTCATAAAATTACCATAAAATATAAAATCATCAAAATTCAAACATCTTCTCTGAAACCGCTTATCCGATTGAAACAAAATTGGAATAAAACATCTCAGTATGGTCATCTGTTACGCTTGTTCAAGGGAAGTTGCTACTGTGAAAATCATAGCGTCCACGCTGCATGACATCATCAACATACGCAACTGGCTATAAAACTGCCTATGACTTCTGATCGGCTGCACCAAAATGCACGAAATTTGGTACGGATGTAGAGGACTATGGGATGTTGTGCCATGGTCAATATGGCGGACTTTGGTTACATGGTTCGACAGCCATCTTGGATCTTGTGGAAATTTGGGGAATTTTTGTTAAAAACAACTTAAGGTGGAACTATGACAATGGCAGCAGATAGTGCAGCAGTGGCCTAAAAAAAACATATTTTCAATCTAAGTCGATTGAACAATTACTTTGCCCGCTACGCTGGATTGGCGCCAAATATTCAACAATCTTCTTGTCTTAAACCGCAAAGTCAATCGACACCTAAATTGGCACGCATGTTCATGACCAGGTCCTTTCTACCTTTCTACAGGTCTAACAGGAATGCATTCTAGTAGGGCTGTGATCACACCCAAAAACTACGGGACACGGTGGTGCCTAAATATTTATGTGAAAACTGTACATACATTTTTTTCCTTATTTATTTTCTCTAATAGAATTGTACTTACTTTTTTTATTGCTCTTTTTTGCTGATTTTGTAAGGATGAGATTTTGTTATTTGATTGCTGATAGATGATTACCGTTTGTAAAATCCACGCTTTTTCGTTAGAAAACATGGCCGCGGCGCGCAAATAACCGTTTCACGACGGCTCTATTTTCATACATTCATGCATAAATCCAAGGTGCAATACACTACAGTCATGAAACTTTATATGGCCATAGAGACTCACGTGAAGTACTGGTGATATGAAAATGATACATTTTGGTCACATGGTTTGGCGCCATATTGTAAAAACTTTTGCAACCCATAACAAGAACACCATTGCACTTATGCTCTTCAATGTCAACACAATTGCACAGACCATTGGAAAGTAATAACTGCTGAAGATTGAAACAGATTGGTCACATGGTAGCGTATATTGGAATTTATGTTGACATTTTAACTCCTTAGGGAATGGCGATAGGGTCATAGTTATAATGGAACATGTATAGGAAGTCATATATGCTCTATGAAAAAATGTCATCGCCCGTGACCTCTGACCTCTCCTAAAGGTCAAACGTGATGCATGACATCATCAACATACGCAACTGGCTATAAAACTGCGTATAACTTCTTATAGGCTGCACCAAAACGCACAAAATTTGACACGAATGTTGAGGACTATGTGATGTTGTGTCGTGGTCAATATGGCGGCCTTTGGTCACATGGTGTGGCAGCCATCTTGGATTTAACGAAAAGTTTGGACAATATTCAAAAGTCTTCTTCTCATGAACGCTAAATAGTACAGCTGTGAAAAATTTTGTACATAGTGCGCTCATGTCCATGATTGATTCTACTTAAGGGAAAATTGATCAGTCACATGGTGTGGCAGCTATGTTGGATTTTGCGTAAAACACTTAAACAACAACTGCTCATGAGCCCTTTGGCTGAGTGACATGAATCTTGGGTATACGTTACCTTTGTACTGTCCTCTAAAAATGTTAGTCTGGAAAAGTTCCTACATCAACAAACATGACCGCCATGAGCCAATCAATATGGGTGACATACCCGTTTTGCACATATTTCACCTTGAAATTACACATTCCCACCACTGAGGACAGCTGTTAACATGGTACAGTCAAGCTAGAGAAAAAAATCTTTCTTAAAACGGCCATTTTTTGCTGGTGTTTAAAGAACAGTTTTACTAACTGTGGCAGAGTGTCCCGCCCCTATTTATTATTATTTGTGTTTTGTTTGCGGCACAGTTAAAAGCGCCGCGTCTTTTGTTATTTATAATTTAAAAACCCCGTGAGGATGACTGATCAGCTACTGATTATTTAACTAGCTGACAGTCATGCATCCTTACCAAACGCGTGCAGACTGTGGCCGAGGGGTAATAAGATAATTAACAGCTAGTTAACCCCTCGGCCAGAGTATAAGAACCTGCAGCTGTCCGTGCTGCAGCGTTGGGGTGTAGAGTGTAGAGAGTACGGGAGAGCGGAGAGAGAGCACGTAGAATACAACAAAACAATTGCTATATTTAAAAAAGTATACTTGTTTCTATTTGTTTGGCCATAGCGCCTTTTTGTTTTGTGTTTTGGTGTTTTGTTTAAATCTTTTGTTTTTGTTTGTTTATTAAAAAATACGCTGAGTGCCGTTGCACTCAGCTTCACCCGCCCATCCATTGTTTTGGTTTCTGTACTTCCTGGTCCGTGACGTCACCACACCTCACCACTGCGAGCCAGCTTGTCACACTAACTCATGTAATTCAAACGTACACACAGTATACAGTATATAAAGACACATACTGTAAACTACTGTTGCAGCTGCATCCACGCGAAAAAAATAATAATAATAACAAGAGTTGCTAGCAACTATGAAGGCATCCAAGCAGTTATTGTGAAATTTAAGCACATTGGTTATTCTAGATGAATCGTAATCATCAGAACATTATGTTCTTATGTTCTCAACTGTGCTAATAGTGTCAATTTTGGCACAAATATGAGAAGACTTTTGAAAATTGCACACAAACAAACTCAAACAAAGTGTGATCTAGAATTTAGAACAATGTTAGCCTCTTATATGCATTATTTTCAAAGTCTATATGACTGCATACTACTTAGAATGTTGTGTGCATCCAAATAAATTAATTGCCTACTAACCAATAATTCCAATATGTGTGCCAAAATTGACACAGTTAGCACAGTTGTGATAACGCTTTCATGATAACTGCTTGGAAGCCGTAAAGTTGCTCGCATTTATTTATGTTCTCAATTCAGGCCGATTGATTATCGTCATGTCTTATACTTTCTAAAAAATATATTGTTATTGATCCATTTCATTATCAAAAGTTAAATAACTTTTTATTTTACTCGTGGATGTTCTACTGCTGTCTGATACATCCTTATTTCAGGGGTTTCTTAAATCTACACAAATGATTAATAATATCTTTTACCCACCTGTCAGTAAACTACTTTACGTTGTGAAGAAGGTCTCTTTCAAGATAAACATTCTGTAGCAGTTGAAGAACAACTTCGTGAACCAGCGCGCGCTGTTAATTTAAAAAATCTCAAACTTCCTTTGGCAGCGATATACAGTAAACAAATAGTAGAAAGTGTTTAATGTATGTGCTTAAATATAGAATATATAACACGCATACATATAATAGTATGCATTTGTATTTTATTCTATTTGGCAAAACATTATCTCCTCACTTTTTTTTTTTTTTTGGAACCTACGCTATACAAGATCATAACCATTTACAGTATTGCGTTTACAAGTATTGACAGACGTTTTTCTTTTTTTGTATCCAGCAGGCAGTATGTATTTATTTTATGTGAATCGATGTGTTCCTCGCGAACAAGTGTTTTGTTCAAGCCGGGCCATGTAAAACTGTCAGTCAGCTCATTAGTTTAACAAAAGGCTGTGTAAGGCTATAGGAGGCTGTGTGGTCCAGTGGTTAAAGAAAAGGGCTTGTAACCAGGAGGTCCCCGGTTCAAATCCCACCTCAGCCACTGACTCATTGTGTGACCCTGAACAAGTCACTTAACCTCCTTGTGCACCGTCTTTCGGGTGAGACGTAGTGCTGATGCATAGTTCACACACTCTAGTCTCTGTAAGTCTCTGTAAGGCGTCTGCTAAATAAACAAATAATAATAATAATAATAACAAAGCAAATTACAACATTGATAGGAACAAATAATCACAAACCCAATAACAACAATCTTCAATAAACAAAAAAGCAATTGGAGTTTAAAATAGGTGTCATAACAAATACATTGTAGTCTTTATTGATCCATTTGGTAGACGCCTTTATCTGAGGCTTAGATTTTGTTATTTAACTAGTGCTTAATTTGTGCCAAGGCTCTCCAGGGCTGAGCCACGGCACCTCTTGGTTTCCCCCTTTAGTTATGAAACTGAATTTAATTCCATAGCAAATGACATTAAAAGGATAATTTACAAACATTGGCACACCCTAAAATGCAATCACTCTTTGAGAGAAGTAATTCAAGAAAATCCACCTCGTGTCACATTTAAACGTGCTAAAAATTTAAGAGATATCTTGGTACATTCCTGTAGACCTAAAGTAGAACATTCTCGAACTTGGCTTTCAAATAAACCTCCTAATGGTAATTACAAATGCGGACACTGCGTACATTGTTCGAACACCACGAATACAAAATATTTTCCCCATCCAAGATCAGGTAAAAAAAAAAATCAAGATTAAAGAGTTCATAAATTGTAACACTACTGGGGTTATTTATATGTTAACTTGTCTGTGTGGTCTGGTATATATTGGACAAACTAAAATAAGTTTGAAAATACGGATTGCAGAACATAAAGCAGCCATTCGGAATCAGAATAAAGATTATGCTATGGCAAAGCACTACATAAAATCTGGACATGGATCTTCTCCGCACTCACTGAGATTTGTGGGTAGTACCAGCTAGAGGGGGGAATGAGGTTAACATTCTGTTACGAAGAGAAGCACATTGGATTCTTTCTTTGAATACATTGGAACCTTCGGGTCTCAATGACGATATCAATTTATGTCCGTTAATCTAACAACATGTATTTAGTAGTTAATCAGATTGATCTATAGTTTTTATAAGATGTGAAGTGCCTTTATCATGATGTAATTATAATCACCTGTTGAAAATAATGATTTATTAACTGACCATTGACTAAATGACTTGATTGGGTACTAACTGTTAAACTATTGATACAAGGTGTGGTCTCGGCTTTTAAGTCTTTAAAATGTTGGAAACATAGTTTTACAATGTTCTGATGAAGACAAACTGTCGAAACGCGTTAACATTATAGCTTGCTGACTTTTGTATTGTGAAAATAAAAATACTTTTATCGACAAATTGAGTGCAGAGCCGGATTTATCCAAGGGAGTTGCTGTTTCTCTCTTTCTGTGGTTTTCTACAGTTAGGTTTTTTTTCCATATATATAATATATATATATATATATATATATATATACACACACACTTTTTAATTTTTTTTTCACCCGCTATAAATTACTCTGGACTTATAGCAGACAGTGGCCTTTTATCATTTTATGCGTATATCTATGTTGACAGTAGAGAAGTTGAAGAGAAAATATAGATTGAAATTAAACAAAAAAAAACTCTTACAAAGAGTTTTCATCGAATTTAAACATATCTGGAAATAAAACTTCTATATCTAAAAATCTATATTTTCTCTTGACTTCCCTACTATAAATGATCAGAAGTAAACAAGGCTCAGACTTTAAGAAGTGTGTTTGAAAAGATAATTGTGACAACTCTGCAGCCTGAAATGGAGAATCCAAAAGCTGCAGGACCAGTTTTTCATCTAGCCAAGCACTCAGCATTCCCTGCATAAACTAGTTTGTACTGCCTTGATCTGACTGCAACAGCTCAGGTTACACCAGGTTTGTGTCCCCAGAAAATAAAACTTAAAACTTACATTTTGCATTAGGGTTCCGTTCTAACAATATTGTTGCAATAGAAACAAACGGATAACTGAACAGATTGCAAAGAAGCGAAGGACAGTATATTAATCAGATCAAGCAATATTTTTAAAATCCGCTGACATCAAGACAATTCCCAGCAATGCTTGTAGATTGTCTTTTTTTTTTTTTTTACATACGTTACATACCGCAAATAGTTAACGATTACTGCTTTTGTATATATTATATGGAAACGTAAGCGCATTAATTAATACTGCCTTTATAAATGTAATGATGATTAAATGGTTTATTTAGAACGCAATGTCGATGTATTCCTTATTTGAAAAACATAAATAAAATGGGCATATTACATGTTACGACAATACAGAGAAAAGTAGATTCTGTAAACAAAAAACACTGAACTATAGGCTATTCAATGTCTCCCTTTTCAGTGAAATGGAACGGTCGAAAGCAACGCTGCCAAGCACTGACGTCAGACCGTTATCTTTTTTGGTTCAATTTTGGTCAAACCAGGACCCCCCGAATATATAAATACCCCGTTGCACATCTACACTCCCGGGACTATGTGTATGCCAAGTGTGGTTCCTTAATTAGCAGTACTTTTTGAGATACATGTGTATACAAAAGCCTCTTAATTTTTCAAATTTTTTTTTTAAACAGCTGTTTTTATCGCCACGCTGTATCTCAAAGTATTTCACCAAATGCTACCCCGTTCACAGGGTTTGTTGAGCCTGTCAATCCGACCACACACACCAATTTGAGCTGGTTGTAAAATCGACTTTAAACAGAACTTTCGTTCAAACCTAGACATAATAAAGAAACAGACACATGGTGTGGTTTTACTAAAATCTGTCTTCGATTGTTATATATAGGCTCAAAATAGCTTATCATAATAGCAGGTTAAATAAAAAATGTATTATAAAAGGCGATCAGAGTGTTTTGCTAAACAATATTCAGATACTTTTAATTAAATTCCACACACAGTAAAACTACCACAAGGATCAGGAGGAGTTTGAAAAAAATTGAGTTTGTAATATAGTGAAAGCATAGTAAAACATAGGATGGTGCACACCTGGGTGTGGTAAAGCAGAGTAAAAACAATCATAAAGCAGGTGGCTGTTCTCTGATAATAAAACAGACGTAAAGTAAAGAGTAACCATTGAAAAGCTTACCTGTAACAATGCTTTTGGAATTCAAATGGAGGTAGACCTATAGAAATACAGGAGTGATCCTTTTGCTCTTTGAAGCTGTGTGCAATACGGTCATCCCCGGCTACCCTGCTGTGTCATTGTACACACTGGGGACAAAGTTTGCTGCAGGGGAAGCACCAGAACAGGGACACTCATTAACAGATTTTCCTATATCACACTACTCAAGGTAAAATTACTTTCAGATAACTTTGGCGAAACGTAATGTAAACAGAGACTACCTCAACAGAGGATGATTATGATGTACTTTTATGGACATGGAGGTTGCAACACACTGAGGTAACTTTTATTGAACTAAGCAAAATGGTTGTAAGACCCTTCCTCGTAACCCTTACTCCGGAAGTATATAGTTTGCCAGCAAATTAGCCCTTAAAGCAGCGGTTCTCAAACTGGGGGGACTGTATGCTCGCATGCTTGACTTTTTTGAGGATGCAACATCGACAATGGATAATTGCAAAGCATACAACATGGTTTATTTAGATTTCCAGAAAGCTTTGTTTGACAAAGTTCCACATAAAAGATCAATTCTCAAACTGAACGCAGTAGGGATTCAAGGAAATGCATGCACATGGATTAGGGAGTGGTTAACATGTAGAAAACAGAAAGTACTGATTAGAGGAGAAACCTCAAAATGGTGCGAGGTAACCAGTGGTGTACCACAGGGATCAGTTTTAGGTCCTCTGCTATTCCTAATCTACATTAATGATTTAGATTCTGGTATAGTAAGCAAACTTGTTAAATTTGCAGACGACACAAAAATAGGAGGAGTGGCAAACACTGTTGCAGCAGAAAAGGTCATTCAAAATGATCTAGACAGCATTCAGAACTGGGCAGACACATGGCAAATGACATTTAATAGAGAAAAGTGTAAAGTATTGCACGCAGGCAATAAAAATGTGCATTATGAATATCATATGGGAGATACTGAAATTGAATAAGGACTCTATGAAAAAGACCTAGGAGTTTATGTTGACTCAGAAATGTCTTCATCTAGACAATGTGGGGAAGCTATAAAAAAGGCCAACAAGATGCTCGGATATAGTGTGAGAAGTGTTGAATTTAAATCAAGGGAAGTAATGTTAGTAATGCATTAGTAAGACCTCACCTAGAATATTGCGTTCAGTTCTGGTCACCTTGTTACAAAAAGGATATTGCTGCTCTAGAAAGAGTGCAAAGAAGAGCAACCAGAATTATCCCGGGTTTAAAAGGCATGTCGTATGCAGACAGGCTAAAAGAATTGAATCTATTCAGTCTTGAATAAAGACTACGCGGCGATCTGATTCAAACATTCAAAATCCTAAAAGGTATAGGCAATGTCGACCCAGGGGACTTTTTTGACCTGAAAAAAGAAACAAGGACCAGGGGTCACAAATGGAGATTAGATAAAGGGGAATTCAGAAGAGAAAATAGGAGACACTTTTTTACACAGAGAATTGTGAGGGTCTGGAACTCCCAGTAATGTTGTTGAAGCTGACACCCTGGGATCCTTCAAGAAGCTGCTTGATGAGGTTCTGGGATCAATAGGCTACTAACAACCAAACGAGCAAGATGGGCTGAATGGCCTCCTCTCGTTTGTAAACTTTCTTATGCTCTTCTTATGTTCTTATGTTGTAAAAAAAAAAAAATTAAAACAATCTTGAAACTAGCTGATAAAATGTCCTAGAAAGAAGATGCACTTACATTTTACCACCAACTAAAGCGTTCATTATGTTAAGGCCACTAGAATTGTAAAGTAACCAAGTAAGATAATAAATGTGTTAATTGCTTGATAGTTTGAAATAAC
Source organism: Acipenser oxyrinchus oxyrinchus (assembly GCA_030684275.1). Taxonomy (NCBI): domain Eukaryota; kingdom Metazoa; phylum Chordata; class Actinopteri; order Acipenseriformes; family Acipenseridae; genus Acipenser; species Acipenser oxyrinchus. Next base: position 6,538,148 of record CM060282.1, read on the forward strand.
ATTTTAATTGAGAAACTGCTGACCATAAAGCACAATAAGTACATGCACGCTATGTTATTTTAAACGCGTTATTAATTAAATAAATAAGTAAGTAAATAAAGTTGACTGTAAAGTTTTCTTCTCGCTCTC
>CM060282.1:6544276-6629878 GCA_030684275.1 Acipenser oxyrinchus oxyrinchus
CAGCGGAATCTTCAGCTTCATCACTGTCTTCGGCATGTAGCATAGTCTGTATTATTGTGTCATCATCCAGAAACGGCCAGGGTTGTTCTTGGCCTGGTCTCTTCTTCAGCTGTCAATGCTGCTGTTGCTGCTGCACAGTCGACCTCTTGAGTTTCATTAATAAACTACAGGCCCTAGATTTGTCCACGATTTTTGTAACGCTGACCTGGGGATGTCTTCCCATGCTTCAGCTATTCCATAAATAGCATCTCTGATATAAATTTTTTTCCACCTTTGCAACATATCCCCTTCGCTCTCAGACGCTTCACCTGACATCAGTAGTCGATTAAGAAGATACCATCTATAGCGCCGTTTTAAAACATGCCAGGACTCCTTGACCATAGGCTGTACTAGAGAGGTTACATTTGGGGGAGAAACAAACAGAATATCGGATCTTCTTGAGAGGTAAGCGACCTGTCATCTGGGTGAGCGGGTGCATTGTCCAACAGTAAGACAGCTTTTGGTTGGATGTTTTCATTTAGATGTTTTCTTACGCTTGGTATAATCATACGAAAAAAACAGTCACGAAACACAGCACTGTTCATCCATGCTTTCCCCTGTGATTTGTAATCGACAGGCAAAGCATTAATGTTTGAATTTAATAGCTTGTGGATTTTTTGCTTTTCTGATTAGTTAACGGGAGATTGTGCGTGCCACTGGCATTAGAACATGCCAAGACAGTCAAGCGCGCTCCTTGTTCTGTTTATAGCCAGGTGCAAACCTCTCTCCTCTGGAAACAAACCGTCTCATTACAGTTAGAAACTCTATTTATTATTTTATCTATAATCTATAGGGCTGCAACAAAGTGTACATTTTGACCTTCGAAGGTTCGGAACACATTACCGAAGGGAGGTTCGAACCTTCAGTGGTACTCATTTGCATAATTTATTGGTGACATTACCATAGCTGTTTGTTTATATTTGATTGAAAAGCCTATTATTTTACAGGTAATCCATATAAATGGAATAAAACATTCATATGTCGTTTAAAAATATGTTATATAGAACAGTAATCATGTTTTTATAATTTAAATAAAAATATAAATAAACAATGTGAACAAACAGTCACCGTTCCAAGCAGGTTATCAGTTACATTTTACTACTATTAAAAATATTAATATAATATAATACTAATAACAATATGAACTTATGCTTGTCAAGTGACCCCAGAGATTGGTTATGCCATGAGTCGCTTGCATGGTTTACATTCAATTTTTTTTGGTCGTCTGGGCATTTAACAAAAAAATCCCAAACAGCAGAGGGGTTTCGAGACATTTTTTTCATTACAGCTTATGCTATACAATGCTTTGCTGTCGAGATGGAGAACGAAGAAATTAAAGGTTTGCCTCTGGATAACACGAGCTGGAGCAGGGAGGGGCAGACGGTGCTCAGTTTTCGAAATTAAAATTATTAGTGTTTGCGTATATTTTGTGTGTTTCAAACATATTCTACCATAGCACTTCTCTTATACTGTCTTGTACACTAGGTATTCAGTACATACAGTATTTTACTGAAGCAGTACTGTCACTAGAGGTACGAGCTCACTGCTTTGGATACTATACCCTGCTCCATACACGGCAGCGGCGCCATGTAGAATTGCTACGTATACGATTTGGTAGCGGATTTGTCAACTTTTGTTTACTTAATATGCATTATACAAATCAAAAAGATCGGATTTTGCATGTGAGTGACATTTAGTGTGTGATTTACAGTATTCACACATTGTCAAACAGTTTCTGTTAACAGGAAGAAAAAAATAAATAAATAATACAGTGCGTGAACCTGTGTGACAAACCTTCGGAGGTTTAAAACAATCTTTGAATCCCTGGCTAGCTAACGAACCTTCGGACACGGCCCTAATAATCTCTACCTTAGTATGTATAGGGTAGTAGAACACACTTGCTTTTTACCAGTTGAAGCACTTGAAGCCATTCTGCAACACCAAAAAGATGCAACTAGAAACGTTATAATAAACCGGACGTCAAGGGCAACATTTCCACTTCCGTATTGGTGGTTCGGTTTATAAGGAGACCTGAATTATTGAGGCTTGGCTAAACGGGTTTCTACTGTATATATTACACACAAACATACATACACACACACACACACACACTTGTGGTAAAAAGTATCACACATTCTACAAAATACATGGTAATTGAAAAGAACTCAACAAAGCAATGATATCATTCATGAATCCTATTACAAATACAGACCTTAATAATGATTAAGGGGCAGCAGTGTGGAGTAGTGGTTAGGGCTCTGGACCGAGGGTAGTGGGTTCAATCCCAGGTGGGGGACACTGCTACTGAACACTTGAGCAAGGTACTTTACCTAGATTGCTCCAGTAAAAACCCAACTGTATAAATGGGTAATTGTATGTAAAAAATAATGTGATATCTTGTAACAGTTGTAAGTCGCCCTGGATAAGGGCGTCTGCTAAGAAATAAATAATAATAATGATTGATACAATTTTTTATAAAAATACAAAGTTCTTGTGAATCACAAATTATATTAACAAAACTATATTGCAGGAAGGAAAACAGTATTACCACCTGCGCATTGGACACCTGATTAATGCTGTCCATACTGTTTATTTCTTTGAGGAGGGGGTTCTGTAAATTTACTAGACATGCACAAACTTGAAAAATCTGAGTGCTGAACAAACAGTATTGACATGGTATAACATCAAGAACTGCATAGTTTTTGATCCTCTCAATGGCTCTTTCTACATGAATATGAGCATGGGTTGTGGCCACACGCTGATCCTCGAGTAAACTGGGGGTTTACCAGAAAGAGGGGTAGGTTCAGGCGAACGCCAGCAGGCATCATATCTTGTACCAAGAATCCCTTATCAGCCAGCACAAGATCACCCGGGTGTAGTTCAGTCAGGACTTTTATTATTATTATTATTATTTGTTTATTTAGCAGACGCCTTTATCCAAGGCGACTTACAGAGTAGGTTGTGTGAACTACGCATCAGCTGCAGTCACTTACAATTACATCTCACCCGAAAGACGGAGCACAAGGAGGTTAAGTGACTTACTCAGGGTCACACAAGGAGTCAGTGGCTGAGGTGGGATTTGAACCGGGGACCTCCTGGTTACAAGACCTTTTTCTTTAACCACTGGACCGCACAGCCTCCTGCAGTGACTATTTCTTTATCTGAACAAGAACCAAGGTACAGTCACTAACATGTGTGATCACTACATTTGGGGCCACACCAACCAAGCCTTTAAATGTATTGCGCTGTTTATAGTGGCTAAATGTCCCTTTCTGGTGAGACACAGTAGATCTGAATTTCGGTACGGTCAGATACAATTCTGCATCCTGTAACGCTAGAAAAGCAGGCAGGTAAGGATCCTTTGTTTTTGAGTTTTGAGGGAATAACCTCATTTTGTATGCCTTCATACATTATTTCATGGAGGACAGACAAAACCATGTCACAGTGATGTTGGTTACAGTAGCCTTAGACACATGAAAGCATGTTGCAAGATGGCTGAAGTCCTTGCGGAATTTCATAAAACACATTAAGAGCTGGTCTTCAGGTGTGACACACTCAACCTTCCACCCTTCATAAATGATTTTGAAACATAAAACGATTAGGATGTCAAAGGTCTCAGTATTTGGCAGTCCAGTGTAGTGGTTTACCAACATATCATTGTACCTGATGCTGGCAAATGTAAAATGCTTCCTGTTGTAGCTTAACTGATCCTCGAGTTTCTTTACCTTATCTTAGCTGTGAAATCTCAAATGACAAAATGAGGTTGTCAATCTCTAAAGACTTCATCTTTGCGTTCAGTGAGGGTGTACTTTGTGTAGAAGTACTTGCAACTGGGGTGACAGACCAGTTGCTTGCTGGGACTAGATTAATCTACTCTGTTCTGACCTGATTCTCCATTTATTCTGTCCTGACTTGCACCACCTATGTTTCTTTTTGCACTATTGTAAAAAACATAACAAAAAAAAATTACAATTAAAAAGTAGAAAAAATGTATTTTACGTATTAACATATAAGAACTGTAGAAATGTTGTGCAGTAGTCAATCGATTATCTGTATTTTCCAACAATAATTGTGATTATTTAATAATTTTATTTAAATTGGTTTAATCCAAATTTGTATTACACAGACTATGTTATTTACAAACTGGTTATTTAACCAACAAAGAACAAAGCATATGAGCAATGTAAACACAGTATCATTATTATTATTATTATTATTATTATTATTATTATTATTAATTAATTACATTAAATGTGCTGCTTTAAAATGAAGTAAATGACAACTTTCTCTTCTCTGGACTCTCAAACTGGAAAATCATGTTCTTGTTGCGTTCAGAGATAGTTGGCTCATTCTCTTTCCTTCCATCCTTGAAGTGACAACTACATAACTTGGACCATTTCGTCAACACCTTTCCATTTTGCCTCCTAGAATATAAATAATGTAGTTTTATAGTTGTATTGTTGTCCTGCAGTGTTCGTCACACAGAACTAAACAATTAGTGAATGTTACAAAATGAGAGAGACAGCTTGACAGAACCCTGTCGTTTGGTTATTTTCTAACAAGGGTGTTTCAAAAACTACCGTACCAATACTACGACTACTACTAGCTATAGTAATACAATAATAACAATGAAGATGAGAAAATGACATGTACATACACAAATTGTGTTTATTTTGTATTAGTATTACTCAGACAGTTTCGTACAAACCGACACAAGTCTTCCCACTGCCTCACGAGATGGGGCTCAGCCACAGGAAACCTTAAAAACTAGTTCTCTTTCTGAATGGTGGTTGCAGTCTGCCGCAAAACACTGCACCGTGCTGTTTACTAGCTATATTTTGCTTTATATTAAAATACGCCCTCTTACTATACAATTTTACAGATGTTTTATAATAACGCACGAATTACTTTTACTACCAATTCGCCGGTTTGTTTGGAACAACCTAGCAACATTCACCGCGGATGTGACGTCACATTAAAGAAGCGCATTGTCACTCTGTGGGCGTGATACAGGAATGCAGTGTGACAAAATTCACAAAAAAGCATCCATCAAAATAAGACTGTGCTACGTTTATGAGATATATTGAGCCATGAAGAGTACTTAAATTGTTGGTTTGCTTTCACAGATAAAATTTAACAGATTTTATTTAAGTGGTTCAAAAAACGGTATTCAGACACGTCTGTGTCAAAACCGGGTGTCTCCAGCAGACAACCACTTCAACCGTGTTAAAAATAAACACATAAATAAATTACAGTAAGCACCGACGTAAAGAATATATATTGTTTACCGTTGTCACTTTACACGTAACATTTTTTAAAAGCAATATTCATGTCATTTTATCACAGTAAAAATAAACGTACGAATAAACCACATTATTATTATCAGCAACAACAAAAAACTATCGGTATTTGTTTAATCTCCAACACGCAGTTTCATGTTATAAAATGCTTTGTATTACTAGACGAGCAGCTATTATCTAAATATAAGCCCACACAAAAAGTTCAAACGTGCATATAACGTCATGTGCTGACTGCACCATGCTGCATATCCGCAAACAATTCAGTACACAATACAGTCAACTATAATACAATTACAGGAAGTGTCACCTAGATAATATACAATAAATATGAACGTTGCCAAAATAGACTCACTGCTTGTGTTTCGGGTTCCACGTGAGACAGTTGTGAACGTCACCTGCAGGTAGATTGTTCCCCCAAGCGCAGACCCACGTTCAGTTCATCACTCATTCCATAAGCCCCGCCCCTCTCATGACGTTTTCAAGCCCTGCCTCTTCATGCCCGCAAAGAACACAGAACCAAACTGACGTCACTGAATATTTCAAACTCCAGACGAGCGGGAACCAACGGAGACAGGCTAGCAGGGAGAGAGCGAGAAGAAAACTTTACAGTCAACTTTATTTACTTACTTATTTATTAAATTAATAACGCGTTTAAAATAACATAGCGTGCATGTATCCATTGTGCTTTATGATCAGCAGTTTCTCAATTAAAATGTTATTTCAAACTATCAAGCAATTAACACATTTATTATCTTACTTGGTTACTTTACAGTTCTAGTGACCTTAACATAATGAACGCTTTAGTTGGTGGTAAAAATGTAAGTGCATCTTCTTTCTAGGACATTTTTATCAGCTAGTTTCAAGATTGTTTTAATTTTTTTTTATTTTTTACAACATAAGAACATAAGAACATAAGAAAGTTTATAAACGAGAGGAGGCCATTCAGCCCATCTTGCTGGTTTGGTTGTTAGTAGCTTATTGATCCCAGAACCTCATCAAGCAGCTTCTTGAAGGATCCCAGGGTGTCAGCTTCAACAACATTACTGGGGAGTTCCAGACCCTCACAATTCTCTGTGTAAAAAAAGTGCCTCCTATTTTTTCTTCTGAATGCCCCTTTATCTAATCTCCATTTGTGACCCCTGGTCCTTGTTTCTTTTTTCAGGTCAAAAAAGTCCCCTGGGTCGACATTGCCTATACCTTTTAGGATTTTGAATGTTTGAATCAGATCGCCGCGTAGTCTTTATTCAAGACTGAATAGATTCAATTCTTTTAGCCTGTCTGCATACGACATGCCTTTTAAACCCGGGATAATTCTGGTTGCTCTTCTTTGCACTCTTTCTAGAGCAGCAATATCCTTTTTGTAACAAGGTGACCAGAACTGAACGCAATATTCTAGGTGAGGTCTTACTAATGCATTACTAACATTACTTCCCTTGATTTAAATTCAACACTTCTCACACTATATCCGAGCATCTTGTTGGCCTTTTTTATAGCTTCCCCACATTGTCTAGATGAAGACATTTCTGAGTCAATATAAACTCCTAGGTCTTTTTCATAGATTCCTTATTCAATTTCAGTATCTCCCATATGATATTCATAATGCACATTTTTATTGCCTGCGTGCAATACTTTACACTTTTCTCTATTAAATGTCATTTGCCATGTGTCTGCCCAGTTCTGAATGCTGTCTAGATCATTTTGAATGACCTTTGCTGCTGCAACAGTGTTTGCCACTCCTCCTATTTTTGTGTCGTCTGCAAATTTAACAAGTTTGCTTACTATACCAGAATCTAAATCATTAATGTAGATTAGGAATAGCAGAGGACCTAAAACTGATCCCTGTGGTACACCACTGGTTACCTCGCTCCATTTTGAGGTTTCTCCTCTAATCAGTACTTTCTGTTTTCTACATGTTAACCACTCCTAATCCATGTGCATGCATTTCCTTGAATCCCTACTGCGTTCAGTTTGAGAATTGATCTTTTATGTGGGACTTTGTCAAACAAAGCTTTCTGGAAATCTAAATAAACCATGTTGTATGCTTTGCAATTATCCATTGTCGATGTTGCATCCTCAAAAAAGTCAAGCATGCGAGCATACAGTCCCCCCAGTTTGAGAACCGCTGCTTTAAAGGGCTAATTTGCTGGCAAACTATATACTTCCGGAGTAAGGGTTACGAGGAAGGGTCTTACAACCATTTTGCTTAGTTCAATAAAAGTTACCTCAGTGTGTTGCAACCTCCATGTCCATAAAAGTACATCATAATCATCCTCTGTTGAGGTAGTCTCTGTTTACATTACGTTTCGCCAAAGTTATCTGAAAGTAATTTTACCTTGAGTAGTGTGATATAGGAAAATCTGTTAATGAGTGTCCCTGTTCTGGTGCTTCCCCTGCAGCAAACTTTGTCCCCAGTGTGTACAGTGACACAGCAGGGTAGCCGGGGATGACTGTATTGCATACAGCTTCAAAGAGCAAAAGGATCACTCCTGTATTTCTATAGGTCTACCTCCATTTGAATTCCAAAAGCATTGTTACAGGTAAGCTTTTCAATGGTTACTCTTTACTTTACGTCTGTTTTATTATCAGAGAACAGCCACCTGCTTTATGATTGTTTTTACTCTGCTTTACCACACCCAGGTGTGCACCTTCCTATGTTTTACTATGCTTTCACTATAGTACAAACTCAATTTTTTTCAAACTCCTCCTGATCCTTGTGGTAGTTTTACTGTGTGTGGAATTTAATTAAAAGTATCTGAATATTGTTTAGCAAAACACTCTGATCGCCTTTTATAATACATTTTTTATTTAACCTACTATTATGATAAACTATTTTGAGCCTATATATAACAATCGAAGACAGATTTTAGTAAAACCACACCATGTGTCTGTTTCTTTATTATGTCTAGGTTTGAACGAAAGTTCTGTTTAAAGTCGATTTTACAACCAGCTCAAATTGGTGTGTGTGGTCGGATTGACAGGCTCAACAAACCCTGTGAACGGGGTAGCATTTGGTGAAATACTTTGAGATACAGCGTGGCGATAAAAACAGCTGTTTAAAAAAAATAAATTGAAAAATTAAGAGGCTTTTGTATACACCTGTATCTCAAAAAGTACTGCTAATTAAGGAACCATACTTGGCATACACATAGTCCCGGGAGTGTAGATATGCAACAGGGTATTTATTTTTCGGGTGTCCTGGTTTGACCAAAATTGAACCAAAAAAGATAACGGTCTGACGTCAGTGCTTGGCAGCGTTGCTTTCGACCGTTCCATTTCACTGAATAGGGAGACATTGAATAGCCTATAGTTCAGCACACATGTGTCAAATCCAACAGTGTATACTTGCAAGACGGACGACACACGCCTCACACCCCAAGCCTGGTACCCTTATAACTCCGCCTCTACAGTGACGCAATTTCCAAGTCCTCACATTAATGCACTGATCCCACCAATGTGAAGTCGTTTTTTTGTTTACCAAATCTACTTTTCTCTGTATTGTCGTAACATGTAATATGCCCATTTTATTTATGTTTTTCAAATAAGGAATACATCGACATTGCGTTCTAAATAAACCATTTAATCATCATTACATTTATAAAGGCAGTATTAATTAATGCGCTTACGTTTCCATATAATATTGTAGCGTTTCACGCAGTGTGCAGGATAGAAGGAGACAACACGCCGTTTCCAAGTTCAAGGCTTTATTTATGCACCTCTTTCAGAGCCCACTGCTCTAGCCCCTTGCTCTGCCTCCAACCCCAATGAGCGTGCAACGCCCCTTTTATACCTTAGCCCGCCCTTTATTCTAATCGGGTGCCAGAGCGAACAGCTATCCCATTGGTCCCCAGCCGCACACCAGGACCAATGGGCACATACAACAACAGCCAATGACAGGGACAGAGCGACCCGCAGCTACAGATAATACAGACGGGGAGAGGAACACAATACAGCGGCATTAACAGACAGTAGAAACAAGAAGGAATACAGTACGAGACACAATACACGGATCGCTACACTACCCCCACCTTAGCCTTTTGTCCCCAAAAGTTCACAGGGCGCCATGCAGCATTTGACCGTGGTCGGCAACCTCCACCTCTGAAACACAGACCCCCTCCCGCATGTCCGGTTTTCCCTCCAGGGCCTTTGGTGGGTGAGCCGGCGGGCCGTGCTGTCTTGGAAGGCAATCTGCTATCCTCTGCTGACTTGAGTGACTTCGGCACCCCAGTATCAGGAGCTCGCTCTCCGGCAACAAGGTTTCTCCCTCAGGCGGCGGCAGATCTGGGCTCCTCTGCAGCGGTTCTCTTTGCTCCTGTGCCTTTGTCATACCCCTTGCAGGAGCCCTTAAAAGGACTGGTGCTTGCTTGGTAGCTCTCTTAATAAGGCAGGTAGCAGTGGTACTTTCTCAGGCAGTGGCGGCTGGCTCTCTCAGGCGGCTGGCGGAGGCCCTCTCTCAGGCGGCGGCGGCGGCCCTCTCAGGCGGCGGCGGCGGCGGAGGCCCTCTCTCAGGCGGCGGCGGCGGAGGCCCTCTCTCAGGCGGCGGCGGCGGCGGAGGCCCTCTCTCAGGCGGCGGCGGCGGCGGAGGCCCTCTCTCAGGCGGCGGCGGAGGCCCTCTCTCAGGCGGCGGAGGCCCTCTCTCAGGCGGCGGAGGCCCTCTCTCAGGCGGCGGCGGCGGCGGAGGCCCTCTCTCAGGCGGCGGCGGCGGAGGCCCTCTCTCAGGCGGCGGCGGCGGCCCTCTCTCAGGCGGCGGCGGAGGCGGCCTCTCTCAGGCGGCGGCGGCGGCGGCGCCTCTCTCAGGCGGCGGAGGCGGCGGCCGGCTCTCTCAGGCGGCGGCGGCGGCCAGCGGCGCTCTCACAGGCGGCGGCAGCGGCGCTCTCACAGGCGGCGGCGGCGGCTCTCTCAGGCGGCGGCGGCGCGCGCTCTCTCAGGCGGCGGCAGCGCGCTCTCAGGCGGCGGCGGCGGCGCTCTCAGGCGGCGGCAGCGGCGCTCTCTCAGGCGGCGGCGGCGGCGGCAGGTCTCCCATCTCCCACACTGGAGATGATCCAGGCTCCCTCGTTAGCCTCCTCGAGCGGCCACCCTCCTCCGCTTTCGTTTTGGGCAGGCAGTAAGTCCCGTTCCTCCTGGAAGGGCAGCACGCCACTTGGTGCCCGATCTCCCCGCAGGCAAGGCACCAGCCTTGGTCCTCCAAGCCACCGAGAAGATCCTCCAGTCCGCCATCCCACCCGGTTCAGTGGCGGCTCGGGGTCGTACCACAGCCACTGGTCCATCTCCGTCCTCTATCTACTCCTGCTCAACGCTGGGTTACTTCTTGTTTTCATCCCACTTCTGACACCAATGTAGCGTTTCACGCAATGTGCAGGATAGAAGGAGACAACACGCCGTTTCCAAGTTCAAGGCTTTATTTATGCACCTCTTTCAGAGCCCACTGCTCTAGCCCCTTGCTCTGCCTCCAACCCCAATGAGCGTGCAACGCCCCTTTATACCTTAGCCCCGCCCTTTATTCTAATCGGGTGCCAGAGCGAACAGCTATCCCATTGGTCCCCAGCCGCACACCAGGACCAATGGGCACATACAACAACAGCCAATGACAGGGACAGAGCGACCCCGCAGCTACAGATAATACAGACGGGGGGGAGAGGAACACAATACAGCGGCATTAACAGACAGTAGAAACAAGAAGGAATACAGTACGCAGACACAATACACGGATCGCTACAATATATACAAAAGCAGTAATTGTTAACTATTTGCGGTATGTAACGTATGTAAAAAAAGACAATCTACAAGCATTGCTGGGAATGGTCTTGATGTCAGCGGATTTTAAAAATATTGCTTGATACTCTCTGATTAATATACTGCCCTCCGCTTCTTTGCAATCTGTTCAGTTATCCGTTTGTTTCTATTGCAACAATACTGTTAGAACGGAACCCTATAAAAATGTACCACTGGATTTTGGAACAAGGTACGATGGTATCTGTGAAAGTACAATTGTATTGTATAATATATGTATCCTACACCATCAATGTACAACCTGTGTTACAATAATGCAGTACAACCATAATAATAATAGTATAGCTACACTATAGAACCATGGTACATTTTTATAGGGGTATAGATTCACACAATCTACATTTACTTAATCGTATTAAAGTAAGAATTATGTGTGTCATTCTCATCTTATTTACAATGTAAAATTGACATGCTTACATGTCTATAGATTAGCCTAGGAATATGCAATAAAATATAGGAAGCTGAAGTTCAGGTAGTCACTCATATTATTTGCATCCCAGTTTTTGTTCTGTCCTTTAAGCTCATATGCCAATTGATTTATCAAAGTTGAATGATTATCTCTTTGTTTAAGTCCCTTTGGTCATATCATGTTGACCTGCTTTTTATCTGTGAGTATCCCACAAGGATCATCCCTTCTACAAGTGCATGTAACCTGGCCCAACATGGATTTGTGTGGCATATATGCCAATGGAGTTTGTATGTCATAGCTAAATATCCCTGTGCATGTATTTACATATCCTAAATGAAATACAGACTGAAATTAGAATTTCAATGTAGATGTAAAATAAAAATACAGGCCTGCGTAAACCATTGTGCAATCAGTTTTTAATATATATATATATATATATATATATATATATATATATATATATATATATATATATTTATTTATTTATTTTTCTATAACTGTTAATTTGCAGCATGCACAAAGTGAATTAGATATAGGGTATATTCACCCCTGGACATGTTCACATAGATATACCAGCATGTGGATTAGTGTTTAGGGCTCTGGAGTCTTGACTGGAGGGTTGTGGGTTCAATCCCAGGTGGGGGACACTGCTGCTGTACCCTTCAGCAAGGTACTTTACCTAGATTGCTCCAGTAAAGCCCCAGCTGTATAAATGGGTAATTGTATGTAAAAATAATGTGATATCTTGTAACAATTGTAAGTCACCCTGGATAAGGGCGTCTGCTAAGAAAGAAATAATAATAATAATAACAAGGAGTTCTGTAACCACTGGAGGTTTTAACGAAGAACTTGATTACAATCTTTGCTCTTATGATTTATCATGTATATTAGGTTATAGTTTGTGGCATGGTGGTGTGGTGGTTAGCGCTGCTGCCTCACAGCTACAGAGTCCCAGGTTTGATTCCCGTTTTAGGGGAGTTTGCATGTTCTCCCCATGTTCGTGTTGGTTTTCACCAGGAACACCGGTTTCCTCCCCTCATCCAAAAACATACTGGTCAGGTTGATTGGTCACTCTAAATTGCCCTCTGTGTGCATGCTTGTGTGAGTGTGAGAGTTGGACTTGTGTCCCATCCTGGGTGTAGTCCTGCCTTGCACCGTGTCTGCCGGTTTAAGCTCCAGCTCACCATGACCCTGTATTGGATGAAGTGGTTATTGATGATGGATTGATGGTTAATATTTGTAATAAATCATTTATTGACATCCACATGTTCTCTGATTAATAAACATTTGGACTGAACACGTTTAATTTTCCCACACATAAATTGTCAAAATCCTACGGAAGCCCTGAATCGCAAGGTGAAGAAAAAAAAAAGAATGGGATTATCTCGTACGTACAAGATACTATCTCGTACGTACGAGATAATCCCATTCTTTCTTCTTCTCTGCTGATTCAGGGCTTCCATAAAATCCACATCAAGTATAATATATACATTTAGTGGTGCACAATTCTGCTCCTCTAGAGTCGCAGTCAGTCCAGCAGATTTTTGTAGCTGTCTGTAAATCTCCAACTGCTTAAGAGCAAATAAAAGGGTAAACTTGTCCAATTAAGCAAATGAATTCAAATCAGGTAATGAAGGCCTCAGGGGATCAAAAATGAAAACCTTCTTGCCCTGAGTTATGCACCCTGACAAAGTAGATGTTAACACAGTCATTCATTCACAGTTGTCTGAGCATTCTCTATAAACATTTAAATAAACATACGTAAACAATAAGTATTAATGACTTTATGCACAATATTTTACTTGAAATGCATATCGTTCACTAAATATATTAAACAACCTTCAACAATGTTACATGTAAAAACCATTAAATAACAAACCATCACACTGCACTGCACCCTTTAGATGGACATCCAAGTGCTTTTTTAAAAGGTGGCGTTTATTGGGTTTATATTTGCTTGGCTGGCAAAATGGACAGTGGTACAATCTGCAGCATTGGGTACACCGTTTCACCTCAGGCAACACTCCTCCATTCACTGTTGTTATATGTAACTGAAATACAAAGAGCAAATCACAGCATGATTAATAACCTACAATTAATATACATCAGTGTATCTACATTGAGATTGGATGAAAATAATGTGCAAACAAAAAAATAATTTAATTGTATGTAAAAATAATGTGATATGCTTGTAACAATTGTAAGTCGCCCTGGATAAGGGCATCTGCTAAGAAATAAATAATAATAATGATCTGTAGCTAATGTGAAATTTAGAAAACACTGATCTATATTGGTACAGTGAGGTATATTGGTACTAGTATAGCAGTGAGTATATTCAATGGCCTCTATACTCAAAGCATTTTTGCACATTTTGTATCAGCATCATTTTTTTTTTTAGAGCTGTAAATGTGGACATAAAATGCAAGTTATGAAGTACAATTTCCTCATACACAACATCTATACATATTAAGCATATGTGCTGTGACTTCTTACTGATGTTCAATAATGGCAAATGTGTGTAAAATGCTTTGAGTAGAGAGACCAATGTTTCTGTAATTGATGCATTGTTAGGGTGTTATATATATATATATATATATATATATATATATATATATATATATATATATATATATATATAACATTACAATGCAAAATGTAAGTTTTAAGTTTTATTTTCTGGGGACACAAACCTGGTGTAACCTGAGCTGTTGCAGTCAGATCAAGGCAGTACAAACTAGTTTATGCAGGGAATGCTGAGTGCTTGGCTAGATGAAAAACTGGTCCTGCAGCTTTTGGATTCTCCATTTCAGGCTGCAGAGTTGTCACAATTATCTTTTCAAACACACTTCTTAAAGTCTGAGCCTTGTTTACTTCTGATCATTTATAGTAGGGAAGTCAAGAGAAAATATAGATTTTTAGATATAGAAGTTTTATTTCCAGATATGTTTAAATTCGATGAAAACTCTTTGTAAGAGTTTTTTTTGTTTAATTTCAATCTATATTTTCTCTTCAACTTCTCTACTGTCAACATAGATATACGCATAAAATGATAAAAGGCCACTGTCTGCTATAAGTCCAGAGTAATTTATAGCGGGTGAAAAAAAATTAAAAGTGTGTGTATATATATATATATATATATATATATATATATATATATATATATATATATATATATATATACAGTATATATATGGAAAAAAAACCTAACTGTAGAAAACCACAGAAAGAGAGAAACAGCAACTCCCTTGGATAAATCCGGCTCTGCACTCAATTTGTCGATAAAAGTATTTTTATTTTCATAATACAAAAGTCAGCAAGCTATAATGTTAACGCGTTTCGACAGTTTGTCTTCATCAGAACATTGTAAAACACCTATGTTTCCAACATTTTAAAGACTTAAAAGCCGAGACCACACCTTGTATCAATAGTTTAACAGTTAGTACCCAATCAAGTCATTTAGTCAATGGTCAGTTAATAAATCATTATTTTCAACAGGTGATTATAATTACATCATGATAAAGGCACTTCACATCTTATAAAAACTATAGATCAATCTGATTAACTACTAAATACATGTTGTTAGATTAACGGACATAAATTGATATCGTCATTGAGACCCGAAGGTTCCAATGTATTCAAAGTAAGAATCCAATGTGCTTCTCTTCGTAACAGAATGTTAACCTCATTCCCCCCTCTAGCTGGTACTACCCACAAATCTCAGTGAGTGCGGAGAAGATCCATGTCCAGCTTTTATGTAGTGCTTTGCCATAGCATAATCTTTATTCTGATTCCGAATGGCTGCTTTATGTTCTGCAATCCGTATTTTCAAACTTATTTTAGTTTGTCCAATATAGACCAGACCACAAAGGCAAGTTAACATATAAATAACCCCAGTAGTGTTACAATTTATGAACTCTTTAATCTTGATTTTTTTTTACCTGATCTTGGATGGGGAAAATATTTTGTATTCGTGGTGTTCGAACAATGTACGCAGTGTCCGCATTTGTAATTACCATTAGGAGGTTTATTTGAAAGCCAAGTTCGAGAATGTTCTACTTTAGGTCTACAGGAATGTACCACGATATCTCTTAAATTTTTAGCATGTTTAAATGTGACACGAGGTGGATTTTCTTGAATTACTTCTCTCAAAGAGTGATCGCTTTTTAGGATGTGCCAATGTTTGTAAATTATCCTTTTAATGTCATTTGCTATGGAATTAAATTCAGTTTCATAACTAAAGGGGGAAACCAAGAGGTGCCGTGGCTCAGCCCTGGAGAGCCTTGGCACAAATTAAGCACTAGTTAAATAACAAAATCTAAGCCTCAGATAAAGGCGTCTACCAAATGGATCAATAAAGACTACAATGTATTTGTTATGACACCTATTTTAAACTCCAATTGCTTTTTTGTTTATTGAAGATCGTTGTTATTGGGTTTGTGATTATTTGTTTCTATCAAAGTTGTAATTTGCTTTGTTATTATTATTATTTGTTTTTTATTTAGCAGACGCCTTTATCAGAGACTTACAGAGACTAGGGTGTGTGAACTATGCATCAGCTGCAGAGTCACTTACAACTACGTCTCACCCAAAAGACGGTGCACAAGGAGGTTAAGTGACTTGTTCAGGGTCACACAATGAGTCAGTGGCTGAGGTGGGATTTGAACCGGGGACCTCCTGGTTACAAGCCCTTTTCTTTAACCACTGGACCACACAGCCTCCTATAGCCTTACACAGCCTTTTGTTAAACTAATGAGCTGACTGACAGTTTTACATGGCCCGGCTTGAACAAAACACTTGTTCGCGAGGAACACATCGATTCACATAAAATAAATACATACTGCCTGCTGGATACAAAAAAAGAAAAAAGTCTGTCAATACTTGTAAACGCAATACTGTAAATGGTTATGATCTTGTATAGCGTAGGTTCCAAAAAAAAAAAAAAAAAGTGAGGAGATAATGTTTTGCCAAATAGAATAAAATACAAATGCATACTATTATATGTATGCATGTTATATATTCCATATTTAAGCACATACATTAAACACTTTCTACTATTTGTTTACTGTAAATTAACAGCGCGCGCTGGTTCACAAAGTTGTTCTTCAACTGCTACAGAATGTTTATCTTGAAAGAGACCTTCTTCACAACGCAAAGTAGTTTACTGACAGGTGGGTAAAAGATATTATTAATCATTTGTGTAGATTTAAGAAACCCCTGAAATAAGGATGTATCAGACAGCAGTAGAACATCCACGAGTAAAATAAAAAGTTATTTAACTTTTGATAATGAAATGGATCAATAACAATATATTTTTTAGAAAGTATAAGACATGACCGATGACGATAATCAATCGGCCTGAATTGAGAACATAAATAAACTAGAGTTGCGAGCAACTTTACGGCTTCCAAGCAGTTATCATGAAATTTAAGCGCATTGGTTATTATAAACGAAGCGTTATCACAACTGTGCTAACTGTGTCAATTTTGGCACACATATTGGAATTATTGGTTAGTAGGCAATTAATTTATTTGGATGCACACAACATTCTAAGTAGTATGCAGTCATATAGACTTTGAAAATAATGCATATAAGAGGCTAACATTGTTCTAAATTCTAGATCACACTTTGTTTGAGTTTGTTTGTGTGCAATTTTCAAAAGTCTTCTCATATTTGTGCCAAAATTGACACTATTAGCACAGTTGAGAACATAAGAACATAATGTTCTGATGATTACGATTCATCTAGAATAACCAATGTGCTTAAATTTCACAATAACTGCTTGGATGCCTTCATAGTTGCTAGCAACTCTTGTTATTATTATTATTTTTTCGCATGGATGCAGCTGCAACAGTAGTTTACAGTATGTGTCTTTATATACTGTATACTGTGTGTACGTTTGAATTACATGAGTTAGTAAAACTTCTTTAAACACCAGCAAAAATGGCCGTTTTAAGAAAGATTTTTCTCTAGCTTGACTGTACCATGTTAACAGCTGTCCCCAGTGGTGGGAATGTGTAATTTCAAGGTGAAATATGTGCAAAACGGGTATGTCACTGTAGCAGGGGAGACCTGGACTGACTATCTGGCACATGCGTATTGCTGCAGGTAGAGGGCAGCAGTCTCCTATGATCCGCCTGTCAGTCATGGCGATGACACGGAGAGGTGGGGAAGAGGTGTGTGTGCTTTCCCTCTCTGAGTGGCTGAGAGGGGCCTTGGGAGATTGCTCGGCCCTTAAGAGCGGTGCTTTAGGTGCACTCGGGTGGCGTATTGGGGAACACACGTGACCCTGACCGCAGGCGTCAGGTGATAAAAGGAGGAAAAGCGAGGCAAGTCGGGCTGGGGATAACAGCCGGCTTGAAAATAATTAAAAAGAAATCAAAGTAAAATCGTTGGCTACACACCCAAGGGGACGGGTTTAGTTATCACGAGGAGCGGCCATCCCAGTGTATAGCAAGCTAAGCGCAGGACGGAGGCTCGTGCTGACCGGCTTAAGCGGCAGTGGGGCACTGCGTAGCAGCACTTTGTTTGTAGTTTTATTACTGTGTTTTATTTTCCCTTTTTCTTTCGCCTTTGGTTTTCATTATTATTTACGAGCACTTGTTGTGCCCTTGCTTGTGTACCTGGTGTGGTACAAGCCGTGGTGCTGGTTACTGTCGCCAGTATCCAGTCCACAGACAACGACGCCATCTAGTGGACGCAATAAATCAGTGCGCCTGAGCGGCGTCACAAATAACATACTGTCTCCTGGTGTCAGTGAGTTGCCCACCACCCTTCCACAGTCACCCATATTGATTGGCTCATGGCGGTCATGTTTGTTGATGTAGGAACTTTTCCTGACTAACATTTTTAGAGGACAGTACAAAGATAACGTATACCCAAGATTCATGTCACTCAGCCAAAGGGCTCATGAGCAGTTGTTGTTTAAGTGTTTTACGCAAAATCCAACATAGCTGCCACACCATGTGACTGATCAATTTTCCCTTAAGTAGAATCAATCATGGACATGAGCGCACTATGTACAAAATTTTTCACAGCTGTACTATTTAGCGTTCATGAGAAGAAGACTTTTGAATATTGTCCAAACTTTTCGTTAAATCCAAGATGGCTGCCACACCATGTGACCAAAGGCCGCCATATTGACCACGACACAACATCACATAGTCCTCAACATTCGTGTCAAATTTTGTGCGTTTTGGTGCAGCCTATAAGAAGTTATACGCAGTTTTATAGCCAGTTGCGTATGTTGATGATGTCATGCATCACGTTTGACCTTTAGGAGAGGTCAGAGGTCACGGGCGATGACATTTTTTCATAGAGCATATATGACTTCCTATACATGTTCCATTATAACTATGACCCTATCGCCATTCCCTAAGGAGTTAAAATGTCAACATAAATTCCAATATGGCCGCCGCGCCATGTGACCAATCTGTTTCAATCTTCAGCAGTTATTACTTTCCAATGGTCTGTGCAATTGTGTTGACATTGAAGAGCATAAGTGCAATGGTGTTCTTGTTATGGGTTGCAAAAGTTTTTTACAATATGGCCGCCAAACCATGTGACCAAAATGTATCATTTTCATATCACCAGTACTTCACGTGAGTCTCTATGGCCATATAAAGTTTCATGACTGTAGTGTATTGCACCTTGGATTTATGCATGAATGTATGAAAATAGAGCCGTCGTGAAGCGGTTATTTGCGCCCGCGATATGTTTTCTAACGAAAAGCGTGGATTTTACAAACGGTAATCGTCTATCAGCAATCAAATAACAAAATCTCATCCTTACAAAATCAGCAAAAAGAGCAATAAAAAAAAGTAAGTACAATTCTATTAGAGAAAATAAATAAGGAAAAAAAAATGTATGTACAGTTTTCACATAAATATTTAGGCACCACCGTGTCCCGTAGTTTTTTTTGGTGTGATCACAGCCCTACTAGAATGCATTCCTGTTAGACCTGTAGAAAGGTAGAAAGGACCTGGTCATGAACATGCGTGCCAATTTAGGTGTCGATTGACTTTGCGGTTTAAGACAAGAAGATTGTTGAATATTTGGCGCCAATCCAGCGTAGCGGGCAAAGTAATTGTTCAATCGACTTCGATTGAACATATGTTTTATTTAGGCCATTGTTGCACTATCTGCTGCCATTGTCATAGTTCCACCTTAAGTTGTTTTTAACAAAAATTCCCCAAATTTCCACAAGATCCAAGATGGCTGTCGAACCATGTAACCAAAGTCCACCATATTGACCACGGCACAACATCCCATAGTCCTCTACATCCGTGCCAAATTTCGTGCATTTTGGTGCAGCCGATCAGAAGTCATAGGCAGTTTTATAGCCAGTTGCGTATGTTGATGATGTCATGCAGCGTGGACGCCATGATTTTCACAGTAGCAACTTCCCTTGAACAAGCGTAACAGATGACCATACTGAGATGTTTTATTCCAATTTTTGTTTCAATCGGATAAGCGGTTTCAGAGAAGATGTTTGAATTTTGATGATTTTATATTTTTATGGTAATTTTATGACATTAATCAATGTGGTTGCCAAACCACAGAACCAATCAGCTTCATAATAACAACAGTTAATCATGGACTATCCCTCAACATGTATAGCAATTTTCAGAACTCTGCAGTAAGCGGTTTCCGATACATAGGCGTTTTAACAAATTCCGCAAAATCCAATATGGCTGCCGAACCATGTGACTTGCGCAAAATTGCTGAATATCACCGACTATCATTCATAGGCATCTACCAGTGTACTGAGTTTTTGAGTGTGTTTTGGCAGAAAAAAAATAAAATAAATAATAATAATAATCCTAACAAAAACAATAGGCTTCCCCAGCCTACGGCTTGGAAGCCTAATAAACACAGCAATAACAATAGGCTTCCCCAGCCTTTGGCTTGGAAGCCTAATTAATACTACTTTCAGCGAGTAGTCTAAAGCCAGTGAAAACAAACAAAAAAAAAACAAAACATTACAGTACAGTATATTTTTAATAGTGACAATACAACTGTAGTAATATTCGTATTGTAATTGTTTATGTGTAAAACTCGTGAAGACAGTACAGTAAAGTACAACTATACAGAATTCTATTTATTACATTTTGAGTACACTTTTGGACAATTCAGTTTAGAAATGCATGTAACCTGTTATTGTTATTATTTTGTTTTTAATAAATACTCTTAGTATATCACAGATTATTATATACATTTTCAGATATCCAAATCACTATACAGAATTCTATGTATTACATTTCAGAAACCTTTTTTCCTTTGGTGGTTGATCCAAATATCTCCTATCTGATTGTATCCAATACAGTTTGATTTGTCCTTTGGAAACTACAGTTTCCTATTGTAATTTTGGTGACTTATAGTTGTGAAGTAATTTTAGAGAATGTCTTATATGTAATAATATACCTTGCCACATGCTATAGTACTGGAAAATATCTTAAATGGGAAACTACAGAAGAGTTTTTGAGAATGTCTTATATGTGATATCTTAGAAGTTACTTGTCACATACTACAGCTATGGCCAACATTTTAAAGTCGAATGAAACCTGCTGTATGATGTTATGTTAATATATTGAATGACATACCGCTTTGTTGTTTTCCATATACAGTACTTTCTGAAAAACTGACAAAAATGTGAAATTTCAAAATCTAACATGAAATACTGTACTACAATTATGGCATCAGGTAGACTTTTGCGATACCATTTTGTAGTTTGTTTGATTACATGATGTTAAATAAAAGATCAAAATGATATTCATGTAATTTTTCTTTTAAATATGTTTCAATTCTAAAATTCTAGGTAATGCTACACTTTTGGCCATACAGTGCCTTGCATAAGTATTCACCCCCTTGGACTTTTCCACATTTTGTAGTGTTACAACCTGGAATTAAAATGGATTTAATTGGGTTTTACCATTTGATTTACACAATATACTTAACACTTTGAAGGTGCAAAATATTTTTATTGCGACACAATAAACAAGTTAATTAAACAAAAAAAAGACATTTGTTGGTTGCATAAGTATTCCCCTGAGTCAATACTTGGTAGAAGCATCTTTGGCAGCAATTACAGCTGTGAGTCTTTTTGGGTAAGTCTCTACCAGCTTTGCACATCTGGATCCTGCAATGTTTGCCATTCTTCTTGGCAAAATTGCTCAAGCTCTGTCAAGTTGGATGGGGACAGTTGGTGAACAGCAATTTTCAAGTCTTGCCACAGATTCTCAATCGGATTTATGTCTGGGCTTTGACTGGGCCATTCTAAGACATTCAGGTTCTTGTTTTAAACCACTCCAGTGTAGCTTTGGTTGCGTGTTTAGTGTCATTGTCCTGCTGGAAGGTGAACCTCCGCCCCAGTCCCAGGTCTCTTGCAGACTGAAACAGGTTTTCCTCTAGAATTGCCCTGTATTTGGCTCCATCCATCTTGCCCTCAATCCTGACCAGTTTCCCAGTCCCTGCCGATGAAAAGCATCCTCGTAACATGATGCTGCCACCACCATGCTTCACCGTGGGGATGGTGTTCTCAGGGTTATGAGCAGTGTTGGCTTTGCGCCACACATAGCATTTTGCGCTAAGGTTCAATTTTGGTCTCATCAGACCAGAGAACCTTTTTCCACATGTTTGCTGTGTCTCCCACATGCCTTTTGGCAAAATCCAAACAGGATTTGATATGGTTTTTTTTCAGCAATGGCTTTCTTCTGGCCACTCTTCCATAAAGCCCAGCTTTGTGGAGCGTCGGGTTATAGTTGTCCCATGGACGGTTTCTCCCATCTCAGCTGTGGATCTCTCCAGCTCCTTCAGAGTTACCATTGGCCTCTTGGTTGCTTCTCTGACTAATGCCATCCTTACCTGGTCACTAAGTTTTGGTGGGCGGCCTTCTCTAGGCAGAGTCACGGTTGTGCCATATTCTTTCCATTTTTAATAATGGATTTAATGGTGCTCCGGGGATGTTTGAAGTTTGGGATATTTTTTTATAACCCAACCCTGATTCGTGCTTCTCCAGAACTTTATCCCGGACTTGTTTTGATAGCTCCTTGGTCTTCATGATGCTGTTTGTTAAGATATGCTCTCTAACAAACTCTGGGGCCTTCAGAAACAGGTGTATTTAATCTGACATCATGTGACACTTTAATTGCACACAGGTGGACTCCATTCAGCTAATTATGTGACTTCTGAAGGCAATTAGTTGCACCAGAGCTTATTTAGGGTGTCACAGCAAGGGGGTGAATACTTATGCAATCAAGAATTTTCAGTTTTTATTTGTAAATAATTTTGAAAAATATGTAGATTTTTTCCCCACTTCGACATTATGGACTATTTTGTCTAGATCAGTGACAAAAATCCTAATTAAATCTATTTTAATTCCAGGTTGTAGCACTACAAAATGTGGAAAAATCAAGGGGGTGAATACTTCTGCAAGGCACTGTAGCTGTAGTGGAGAATATCATAGATACAGACTTAGATATTTCAGGAATGGAGCATTGCCCTTTAAGAGCCACAACTTAATCAAGAGTCCTTGCTGTATTTGCATGCAACCTGCAGTTTTAAGCTGTGATTTTGAAAGAATCTCTTATAGTTGATTCTATAGAAGTTGCTTTGACTAGTTACTCAAATGCTATTATTGTTTGTTTTGTCATATTGCACGAATAAATCATTACTGTTTAAACAAACAGGTCTCATTTGCAAGCCTACTTTGATATATATATACACTGTATATATATAAGAACATAAGAAAGTTTACAAACGAGAGGAGGCCATTCAGCCCATCTTCCTGGTTTGGTTGTTAGTAGCTTATTGATCCCAGAATCTCATCAAGCAGCTTCTTGAAGGATCCCGGGGTGTCAGCTTCAACAACATTACTGGGGAGTTGGTTCCAGACCCTCACAATTCTCTTTGTAATAAAGTGCCTCATATTTTCTGTTCTGAATGCCCTTTATCTAATCTCCATTTGTGACCCCTGGTCCTTAGTTTCTCTTTTCAGGAAAAAGTCCCTTGGGTCGACATTGTCTATACCTTTTAGAATTTTGAATGCTTGAATCAGATCGCCGCATAGTCTTCCTTGTTCAAGACTGAATAGATTCAATTCTTTTAGCCTGTCTGCATATGACATGCCTTTTAAACCCAGGATAATTCTGGTTGCTCTTCTTTGCACTCTTTCTAGAGCAGCAATATCCTTTTTGTAACAAGGTGACCAGAACTGAACACAATATTCTAGGTGAGGTCTTACTAATGCATTGTAAAGTTTTAACACTACTTCCCTTGATTTAAATTCAACACTCCTCAAAATATATCCGAGCATCTTGTTGGCCTTTTTTATAGCTTCCCCACATTGTCTAGAGGAAGACATTTCAGAGTCAACATAAACTCCTAGGTCTTTTTCATAGTTCCCTTCTTCAATTTCACTATCTCCCATATGATATTTATAACGCACATTTGTATTGCCTGCATGCAATACTTTACACTTTTCTCTATTAAATGTCATTTGCCATGTGTCTGCCCAGTTCTGAATGCTGTCTAGATCATTTTGAATGACCTTTGCTGCTGCAACAGTGTTTGCCACTCCTCCTATTTTTGTGTCGTCTGCAAATTTAACGAGTTTGCTTACTATACCAGAATCTAAATCATTAATGTAGATTAGGAACAGCAAAGGACCTAATACTGATCCCTGTGGTACACCACTGGTTACCTCGCTGCATTTTGAGTTTTCTCCTCTAATCAGTACTTTCTGTTTTCTACATGTTAACCACTCCCTAATCCATGTGCATGCATTTCCTTGAATCCCTACTGCGTTCAGTTTGAGAATTCATCTTTTATGCAGGACTTTGTCAAAAGCTTTCTGGAAATCTAAATAAACCATGTCGTATGCTTTGCAATTATCCATTTTCAATGTTGCATCCTCAAAAAAATCAAGCAATTTAGTTTGACACGATCTCCCTTTCCTATAACCATGCTGACTGTCTCCCAGGATATTGTTACCATATAGGTAATTTTCCATTTTGGATCTTCTTATAGTTTCCATAAGTTTACATAAAATAGAAGTCAAGCTTATTGGTCTGTAGTTACCTGGTTCGGTTTTGTCTCCCTTTTTGTGGATCGGTATTACGGTTGAAATTCTCCAGTCTCTCAGTACAAACCCTGTGTCAAGAGACTGTTGCATGATCTTGGTTAGCGGTTTGTAAATAACTTCTTTCATTTCTTTGAGTACTATTGGGAGGATCTCATCTGGCCCAGGGGATTTGTTTTTTTTAAGAGCTCCTAGTCCCTTTAACACTTCTGCCTCTGTTATGCTAAAGTTGTTTAAAATTGGATAGGAACAGGTGGACATGTTGGGCATGTTGTCCGTGTCCTCCTTTGTAAAAACTTGTGAAAAGTAATCATTTAATATATTTGCTATTTTTTTTCTTCATCTATGATTTTGCCAGTTGTGTCTCTTAGACATTTAATCTCCTCTTTGAATGTTCTCTTGCTGTTATAATATTGGAAAAACATTTTGGAATTGGTTTTAGCCCCTTAGCAATATTGATTTCTATCTATCTCTTGGCCTTTCTAACTTCCTTTTTGACTTGTGTTTGCAGTTCCAAGTACTCTTTCTGTGTACTTTGTCCCTTTGGTCCCTTTTAAACGCTCTGTAAAGTGCCTTTTTCGCTGAATATTTTTTTAATTGATCTATTAAACCATTTTGGCCATTTTGTTTTAGATTTAGATTTGTCTACTTTTGGGATGTAATTGTTTTAGCCTCTAGTACTACATTTTTAAAAAACAGCCATCCTTTTTCTGTGGATGTTTTCTCTATTTTACTCCAATCTACTTCTGTTAGTCTCTGTTTCATACCTTCATAGTTTGCTTTTCTAAAATTGTAAACCTTAGCTTTAGTCATTACTTTTGGAGTTTTAAAAAATACTTCAAATGAGACCATGTTGTGGTCTGAGTTGGCCAATGGCGCTCTGACCTCTGTTTTAGTTATTCTGTCTTCATTATTTGAAAAGACTAAATCATGGCATGCCTCCCCTGTAGTCGGTGCCTTGACAAATTGCGTTAAGAAGCAGTCATTTGTCATTTCCACCATTTCAATTTCGTCCGTCGTGCCCCCCATCGGGTTTTCCCATTTTATATGGGGGAAGTTGAAATCCCCCATTAGTATGGCTTCTCCTTTTCTACACGCATTTCGAATGTCATTGTATAACAGATTATTTTGCTCAGAGTCTGAATTTGGGTGTCTATAGCATGCTCCTATTATTATGCCCTTTGAATTTGTGTCCATTATTCTGACCCATATTGATTCTGCAATGTTTTCTTTGTCCTGATTTAACACCTGGGCTTCAAGATTATTTCTTATGTATAGCGCTACCCCTCTGCATCTTCTGTCCTGCCTGTCTTTCCTATACAGTGTGTACCCACTAATATTATATTCGTCTCCATCACTCTCAGACAACCAAGTTTCTGTAACACCTATCACATCGTAGTTACTTGTTAGTGCAGTAGCTTCAAGTTCTAACATTTTGTTTCTGAGACTTCTAGCATTAAGATAAATACATTTAATAGTTGTCTTACCTGAGTTGTTGCCCTTGTTTTGATGTGGTCTCCCTTCTGTTTATTTGTTTTCTCCCCCCTTCCTTTCTAGTTTAAATGCTTCTGGACCTCTTCAAGGATCCTTTCTCTGAGTAGATTGGTTTCCTTTCTATTTAAGTGCAGTCAGTCCTGCCTATATAGATAGTCCTTGTTGTAGAATGTGCTCCAATGTTCAAGAAAGGTGAAGCCTTCCTGTGTGCACCACGATTTCAGTCATGCATTTTGATTTTGTATTTCCAGCTGTCCATATGGTCCTTTGCAAGGTGCCGGCAGTATCCCAGAAAATACCACAGTTTTGTTCTTGTCTTTTAATTTCCTTCCTAGCTCTCTGAATTTGTTTTGCAGGGATCTTGGTCTGTCTCTTCCAATGTTGTTTGTACTGATGTGGACGACTACTACCGGGTCATCTCCTGTTCGTTCTAGGAGCCTGTCTACATTCTCAGTGATGTGCTTGACCGAGGCTCCTGGAAGGCAGCACACTGTTGTAGTAAGGTTGTCCAAACTGCGAACTGAACTTGCTGTGTTTCTCAATATGGAGTCCCCAACAATCATGACCTCCCTTCTTTTTGCTGCCTGGCCAGCACTGTTTATAGGGTCCTGGATGTTGTTTCTTTCATTCTCTTGATGTTGGTTTTGGTCATCGAAATTTTGAAGTGGCTCAGATTTGTTGGATGTCTGGATTTCTGGTGGTTGTGTTTGACGAAGTTTCTTTTTTTCCCTGCTTCTGCCTATCTGAACCCAGCTGTTTCGACTCTCTTCCATCTCCCTGGTGGCTTTCAGTCGGCTAGGGGTGCAGACTTCCATGAATTGTGGGTGTGTCAGCTCCTCAAGCTCCTGTTGCTGTCTCATTTCCTCCAGCTCCTTTTCTAGAGGCTTAATCGCTGAAGCAAGTCCTGGATCGTGCGGCACTTTACACAAACTTGATTGAGCTCTGTTGGGTTTTCTCGGATTTCCCACATCATGCAGTTGTCACAGATTACTGGCTTGAAGACCATCTTTTTTGTGGTTTAGTGGTTTAAGTTTAGTTTAGCTTCTGCAGCTGTCAACCTGCTTTCAACTGCTTCTAACTGCGTTGTACTTGTCCACTCGTACTTCCCCCACGCTGTCGCTTCCACACGCTGTCGCTAAGAAGACTGCCTGCCTTTTGTTTGTTTGTGTTGCGGCTCCGCCCCTCCCCCGTGTCTCAGAACGCCGCGGAATTTGAATCAGCTGCTCCGAGTTTCAGCTTGTTATCAGAAAAATACACGCAGCTGTAAGGCTTTAAGCTGCAGTGTTTTCTGATTAAAGCAACTCTAGATTCAATTTAAAGGTGTAATTCCTCCTTTCTGCTTCTAACTGCGTTGTACCTGTCCACTTGTACTTCTCACACAATGTCGCTTCCACACGGGAGAATACGTTTGGACATTTGCAGTCTTTTGCACCACATCATTCATCCTGTCACACTCCCATATGATATTTATAATGCACATTTTTATTGCCTGCGTGCAGTACCGTACACTTTTCTCAATTAAATGTCATTTGCCATGTGTCTGCCCAGTTCTGAATGCTGTCTAGATCATTTTGAATGATCTTTGCTGCTGCAACATTGTTTGCCACTCCTCCTATTTTTGTGTCATCTGCAAATTTAACACGTTTGCTTACTATACCAGAATCTAAGTCATTAATGTAGATCAGGAATAGCAGAGGACCTAATACTGATCCCTGTGGTACTCCACTGGTTACCTCGTTCAATTTTGAGGTTTCTCCTCTAATCAGCACTTTCTGTTTTCTAACCACTCCCTAATCCATGTGCATGCATTTCCTTGACTCCCTACTTCAAATCAAAAGCTTTCTGGAAATCTAAATAAACCATGTCTTATGCTTTGCAATTATCCACTGTCGATGTTGCATCCTCAAAAACGTCAAGCAGGTTAGTTAGACACAATCTCCCTTTCCTAAAACCATGCTGACTGTCTCCCAGGATACTATTACCATATAGGTAATTTTCCATATTGGATCTAATTATAGTTTCCATAAGTTTACATATAATAGAAGTCAGGCAATCCCAGGATCACACACCAGTGCCTGTCCGCTCTGTCATCTTTGCTGAATCTTGAGCTATGCAGGTAGCTTTTTTGGATACTGTGGCTTAGGTGTACAGTAGACCCAGACTGGTTTGTCTGATAAAAGTCTCTGTAAGTTTTATGGCCGTCCTCCAGCCGAGCCTCAATCTCGTCGCATGTGGTCATTGACTCGCTTGCAGCTTGCTTTCTCTTCTTGAGTCCTGTTCAGCAGAGTGACAGCACCGTGTTTAGCAATCGATGTGGAACGCAAAATGTTTAGTTTTGCTTGGATAGTTATAGTCTTTTCACTCTGCTAAGTAGCTATTCGCATGAGGTCATTTGTGTATCTTGTCTCTTTAAAACTCACAGTCCTTTGATATTTAATGTCCTTTTCCACTCGGGACATAGATACTTTATATCTTCCTTGTATCAAACCACGTGTTGTTGCAGTTGTGAATTATCTGTCCATAAAGTCAACTGTTCTTTCAGCCTAATCCAGTCCAGACGCCACCTAACCCTAGTCACCTAGTTCAGTGGTCACACAGTTTAGTATGTCTACCAGGAAAGGGGCCCTTTTCTTCCAGACACAGAGATTTCATTAATTAGTCCAGTTAAATTTCTAATACACTTTCAGGTATTAATATCATATTCAGGGAATATGCACCACAGTATGAAGAAAAGGACCATAATTGGGCAGTGCCAGACAATCAATTGTGATCGAATATTCGATTGGAAATTTTAAATTGAAGGCTATTAATAATAGTTGATGTGATCCCCCCTTTATGTACCATCTTCTCTTTCAGGGGGGAAAAAATCTCCCCCAGAAGAAAAAAAATTGCATGTTAACTGAGGGTTGTTTGTTATTTTATGAAGGCTATAAACTGCTCAATATTACCATTAATCTTAATTCTACAAATACCTGAACATGTAGAAGTGAAACTCTCACCTTGGGACTTTTATTTTCAACAACTTTTTAATTCTGTAGCAAAAACAAAATGAATATACATAGTACCTAGAAGAGATTACAAAAATAACACCTTTGTATGCATTCATATTTATGCATGTTTTTCACAATTATTGCTGTAGCACTTAATTAGTAGTTCCAAGCGCAAAAATCTGTATTGAGTATAAAAACTATGACACTGTTGGGCAAATGCAAATAATATTAATATCTACCTAAAAGTAAACAAATAAAAAGGATACTTGCCATGTTACTATTTGACATAGCTGGTTTGGCACAGCCCTATACCATAACATATATCAAGAGTCTCTATAGAATATACAAAATGAAATAACAATGAATATATCTCCGTTACCAGGGATTCCATCTCCTGCGGTGGAAAATAAAGCGAGGATCGGTGTGTAGTTCATATCAAAGTGGTCAGAAAAGTGCAAGGAGGGAGGAAGCTTGTGTGCCAGTGTTGGATTTTAAATATACCGTGTATAATCTGTCAGCAGCATCACAACAAGCCTCAAACAGAAGGTATTTAAGAGAGTCACAGATTAATTCAGTGTGTTCCTTTAAGACACACACCATCTACATCTATCTAAAACTCGTAATTATTGCTTTTGTTCTGCATTAGACTATCAACTTATAAATCAAAATGTTTATAAGTTGTTGCAATTTTATATACCAGTCCGAATCATGATTAATAAATTGTTGGTATGATAAGATTTCTGTTGTTTGGTATAATGTTATAACTGTAATCTAACATGTCATGGCAGAATATCATTTGATACTGTTACCATATGTGTTACATATCGATTTTAAATAAAAACAAGAGGCACTGACAGGTAAAATAAATAATGAAACAACATGCACACAGAAAAACACTGCTCACAGAGCAAAATAAATGGTCAAACAAAAACAAGTCACAAACACAATAATCTCACTCCACCCAAACAAGTACTGTGCTGGTCTGCCCAGCACAAGCAGCGATTTCTTTCTTTCTGTTTTACTTTAACGTTCGTTTTCTCTTCAACACCCGCTCTCGTTCCTCCTTCTTGAACCTCCACCCCGACCAGCAAAAGCTGTGGGTTTTTATCCATGTGACCATCTCTGAATTAACAATAAATTAATCAATTCAGAGATGGTCACAATTCACATGATTTTAGTGGATGGAGCTTTAACCCCATCCAAGCTGCCAAACAATAACAAACAAAAACACTTGTTTTTAAATAAACACAAAATACATTCAAATCATACCAAAACACCTGTTCCCAAAGAAAAACTTTCCTTTTTTAAATCATAATACACTATTTACAATATAATTTGCACAATGCATTTAACCCAAGCAGGGCTTTGCCCTGCCCCACTAACTATGTACAGGGCTCTCTTCTGCCCTGCTACAATCAATTTAATAATTATTAAAGAACATAAAAAATAGTTACCATACTAATAAAAAACCAACACCTGCAGCTAAAACTACTTTAGGTAATGTAAATCATCTGTTGAGCCAACAAAGTCTAGTTTCTAATGAAGCAAAGTACACAGGAGGCTAAGGAAGTATATCATGCATATTTTATTGAATGTGGTTGTGCTATAAGTAATGAAAAGTTTGTTATCTCTTTGGGTATCTTTACCATTTAATTCCAGGCATAATTATGTGCATGATTAAAATATATATTGAATTGGGCTGATGTGCATACACATATAATTAAAGCATGTTTGACAGTTATATTTTATTAGATTTAAAATACAAGTTATAAAAAGCATCATCCGCAGATCCTAATAAAGAGGATGTGACCTATCAGCAAACATCCTTTACAGCATTTTTAATCTCTAGCAAATGTCATAAAACCCTGTTTTTTTAATTAAAATCTGTTTACATGGAGGGACTGTAAACTGACCTTCCTTACTGAATGAGTTGTTTATTTAGTTTCAATGACCAATATAACATAGTAATAAAATTAACTGATATGGTGGACAACTTTACAGTGCATGCCAGATGTGCAGTGGCACCAAACATTTAGACAGTTTGACACTGGAACTGGGATCAAAATACCTCAATTCATCCTGAATAAAGACTTTTTAAAATGTTTTCCGATACTTTCCAATGGGCCCTTTTAGCCTATGGGGCGAATCTGCTGATTTCATAGGACTCTGCACACCAGGTGACTCTGCACACCAGGTGGCTGTACCTTTACCAGGTGAGTAGCCCGGGGACCCATAGATATTTGTATATAATACAATTAGCCTCAAAGCAAAGTGCCTAACATATGTCATACAGATATAATGTAAAGTTCATCTTTATGAGGCAAAATGTTTACAATTTTACCTCCATAAGTCTGGTATAGCACAGATCTTCCAAACAAAAAGCCAACATAGTTTAGATTCAAAAAGCATTCATTCATGATTTCTATAAAACCAGGGGAGTAAAATAAGCAAATTAGTTTGAATGAATGCTAAACAAATGGATTTATAATTAAATGTGTGTTATGAGAAAGAATGAAAACCAATCCACTTAGAATCAAAACGTAAATAAATACTTCTTGCCAAATGGGAGGTGTATACTTAAGCATTATCTGGGTTGGCTGCACAAGCCACTCTCACAACAGGAAGTCTATAAGAGGAAGTGTCAAAAATAAATACTTTTTTATTTATGTGTAATATGTAATATAACAATAAATACATAGCTTTAACGCGGAGGCTGTCATCCGATCCACATTCTACATTCAGTCAACACTAGACGTTCAGAGGAGGCAGACACAGTCATGTTCTCTCTGTAGTTATGATCAGCACGTCTGTTAGCCAATCATATTCTTCCATTCAGCAGATGGCTTGCATGGAATGCTGAGTAAAGCGATTACGCTGCTTTTGTTTGAAGGTAGGAGCTTATATACCAGGCAACTGCCACAGTTTTGCATTAGATCGCACAGCGAGCAGGAGAGCTGACAGACCAGAATGCTCTCGTAAGTATTTAAGGACAACTTGTTTTAATTGTAAAGTGAGTTATTGCTAGTTTGATGCTGCAAAGTGAACGATATTAGCCAGTTGTGCTGAATTAAGTATTTGCCAAGTAACAGCAGGGCGCAGCTGATTCGATTACTGTAATTTGCAAGCCATTGTCTGAAGCACACAGCTCTCAACCTCCAGCGCATTACATATGCACTGACGCTAACCTAGTGCTCCAGCACTCAGCGGCAGCTCACCGAAGGGCCTTATCACCAAAGGACAGGTAGTCTAAACTGTGGTAGTCCAAACGAGGACTGGACGCACAATCTTTTAACCAAGCAACGACCGTGAAGGTTCCAACTCCAGACCAGGTTTGCATACACTTTCTTTTGTTTTATATTTATTAATTAATGCTCTTGCTCCTCCTGTACCTATCTGTTTTCATCTCCCTATCTGCACCACCCTCTCCTATATCAATTTCTACTCCTTCTTCTCTACTGCTTCCTACCATGACTAACTTTAATATCCGTGTAATCCTCTCCTCTCGTCCTCTCCCTGGCCTCTCCCTGTCGCTGCAAATCTAACTTCTCTAACCTGATCTCCCTGCATCTCCCCCTTTCCTCTGCTCACCCCCTCCTGCACTCTCTCTGGTGCCCTCTGGAACTACCACTCAGCTTCCAACAAAGCTGACTTTATCTCTGCCTTTGCCTCTCTCCTCTCTTGACTTCCAGCTCTCACTGAAACCCGGATCTCCCCTGATACCTCTAACATTCCGGCGCTCTTTCCTCTCTCCGTGTCCTCTCCCACTCTCCTTGCCCCTCTGGACGAGGTGGGGGAACATGACTTCTGCTCTCTCCCTCCTTGCTCTTTTCTGCCTCTGCTCTCTCCTCTCTCTCTGTTAGCACCTTTGAGTTTCACGCTGTTTAAATCACCTCCCCTTGTCGCCTCCTCCTCATTGTTCTCTACCGCCCTCCTGGACCCCTTACTCACTTTCTTGATGAGCTTGACTTCCTCCTCTCCTACCTCCCCTCTCCCTCCACCCCTGTTGTTTTATTAGGTGACTTTAACATCCAACCCCAACCACTATGTCTCCCCCCAATACTCACACAGCTGACAGTCAACTGGATCTCGTGTTCACCAGGGACTGCTTCCCCCTCGCCCTCTCGGTGATCACTGCTTTATTTTCTTCTCTCTGTCACTCCCATCCCTTCCCATTCTGCCGCCCCCCTCGTCACCTTCCATCGAAATCTCCATTCTCTCTTTTCGTCTGCTGCTGTCTTGCACTTCCCCTCCATTGACTCCTTATCCTCTACACTCACCCCTGCCAAACACTCCTACGTCCACTCTATTATTCAGCCTTCTACTAACAATCCCTGTAAACTTTTCTCTACCTTCTCCCTGTTCCACCTTCCTCTATCTCAGCTGACAACTTTGCCTCCTTCTCCTCCAAAATCACTGACATCCGCAAACTCTTCAATACCTTGCCTCCTTCCCCACCCACTCCCTGTCCTCTGCTTATCCACTCCCCTTCACCCTCTGCAACCCCTACTAATCTGCTCTCCTTCTCCTCCTTCTCGCCCCTTTCGGACTCTGATCTTTGCTCGCTGCTCCAGGGCCACAAATCCACCACGTGTGCTCCACCACGTGTGTCCCCCTCCGCACTCACCTTTTCCAGGCTGCTGCCCCTGCTCACTTCCTTTCATTTCCTTTCTTCTCAACATCTCTCTACTCTCTGGCTCTTTGTGGTCCAGTGGTTAAAGTCCAGGGCTTGTAACCAGAAGGTCCGGGTTCAAATCCCACCTCTGCCACTGACTGACTCACTGTGTGACCCTGAGCAAGTCACTTAACCTCCTTGTGCTCCATCCTGTGGATAAGATGTTAAATCAATGTCCTATTGTAAGTGACTGCATATAATGCACAGTTCACAAACTACCTCCGTAAAGCGTTTTGTGATGGTGGTCCACTATGAAAGACACTATATAAAAATAAATAAATATATTATTATTATTATTATTATCATCGTACAAAAACACTCCCTTGATCCCTCATCATCGCAGATCTCGGCTTTCCTGCCAAAACATTTTCTGCTCAACCTCCTCCAATCCAGTTTTCGCTCAGTACACTCCACTGAATCACTAACTCTCTACTCTCTGCTCATGCCGCCTCCCTCTCCTCTTTCCTAATTCCCTCCAACCTCTCTGCTGCCTTTGACAGTCTACCACTCTATTTTCCTGTCATCCCTTGCTGACCTGGGCCTCTCTGGCACTGCTCTTGCTTGGTTCTCCTCCTACCTCTCCGATCGCATGTACTGGGTGTCCTGGTGTGGCTCATCCTCTGCCTCTTGCTTACAGGCATCCCCCAAGGCTCAGTCCTGGGACCCCTCCTGTTTTCTCTGTACATCTGCTGCCTGGGTCCCCTCATCTCCTCCCATGGCTTCTCATATCATCTCTATGCTGATGATGCCCAGATCTTCCTCTCCTTTTCCCCCTCTGACTCCCACACCGCCTCTGGTATCTCTCGGCCATGTAACAGGGATATATGTTCTAATGCAAGACTATCAATGTAAAAATTTGCAAACTTTCTTATGTTCTTGTATGTATATTGTTTACTGTAAGTGTAACCGCTCCTGGTGGGAATCGCGATCAGATGTTACTGTATTTTTCTTGTTAGTTGAATTTGCGCCTATTTACTACTTATTTGTATTTTATAACGGCTGTTATCTGGAAGGTGAGATTTTGTAACAACCCTGGATAAGGGCGTCTGCTAAGAAATTAATAATAATAATAATAATAATAAAATGGCCAAGTCAAGTAAATAATATTTTTAGGAGTACCTGGTACATTAAACATTAAAGGGATATTTCAGCCTTTATAATGCATTGTTTGACTTAGACCTTTTCAAATATTTTGTTCATAGCATCACCCCCTTTTTTTAGGATATCTAGAAACAAAACTCCCTCTCTACAGCAGTTACTGCATTGTGTAATACATCTTTATACTTATCTTTTAAGATTTAACTCGTGTTATATTACACTACATGATGATAGATGCCGGGTACAAACAAAGCTTTCAGTATTTTCAGCTTCTTTGTTTATGGTGAATTTGTTATCATTAAACAGTTATTTTTAAGGCTTATTTTGTATTTAAAAAATGTATCGCGTACCGAAATCTGTACATTTTAGAAGTATTTATTCATTGGTACTCAAATTGTCTACATATTTTAAATGTTTACGTGTAGGAAAAAAACAGGTCTGCTGCTCCTGTCTGTGCCTATGAGTACCTGCACAGGTCTGCTGCACCTGCATTTTTTTGTTGAGAATTTAACCCCTGCTATAGATTGATTAATTTAAATTGTAAAAATAAATATATTATTTTATTATTTTATTATTTTTTTATTACATAATTGAGAGTTCTGTTTCTTCCTTAGAATTGCAATCTAACTTGCTCTGAAATTCAAGTTTTTCTGAATTACTTTTTATTAAATAGATGTGTCATATGTACAGAACGGTATATATAGTTGGCGCTGCCTAATCAGGGTACTGATAATCAGGGTTTTGTGCTTAAATGGGACAGAACTCTGGGAGACAGTTCTTCCCAATGCTATTTATGCTGTTTAATTGGGGCGACACTTTGTTTAATTGGGATACAGTATTTTCAAATGATGAACGGAGATCGCTTTTTAGAGTAGGAATGTAATTTTAAAAAAGCCGGTATACACATGGATTGATTTTAAATTTGATTCACAGTTGGTGCTGAGACGTTCCAGCGGGCATCTACCGTCTAATAGAGCCCGCTAGAGCTGTAAGTTGCTACTGGTCGTTTAACCTTCTTTAGTCATATAAGTGCCGTACTGTAATAAGTTACATATGGTAGAAACACAGCAGCCTGCATGCAAATACAACATTCTGTTACCAGCACGACAATGCTCTGGGAAAAAAACGGGAGGAAATGAGCGTCCCAAGAAAGGTTCTGGGGACAGTGTTCCAAAAGTGGGACTGTCCCATCCAAAACGGGACGTCTAGTCACCTTATTCATAGCATTCACTGAGTATCTGCTACTTACTATCACAGTGACACCAGCTGTACCCTCGCGTATCACACTTTCATAGAACTACTTGTGAAATCAAGTAAAAACAGATTGGCATATGACTTGGTCTGGTCAAAATGTCCGCACATTGACAAATACCTGCTGGTGTGCCTACCACAGTACCACTGTAAGAAATACCACACAGAACAAAGGGTATTTATTACATCCACTTGGGGCACAGACTAGCTAAAGCCATATTACCCTGTATATAAATAAACATGGGAACCACAGGTTAAAGTAAGTTTATGACAGGAAAAGAGGCATTGAATCTCATTGCCTTAGGTGAAATTATTTAGGAAGTGCAAGAATACCTGAAAGCATGGCTTACAAACTTAGATATATTTAACCTTGGCTAGTACCAGATACAGGGCTTTAAAAAGTAAACACATTTGAAAATTATGTTTGAAAAACTGCACATATGAGACCAATATACTGTAGCTAATGGAAGTGCACAATGGGTACATTCATGAAATGATGGGTAAAACCACTTTAAGGAAATCTTGTTTATTTCAGGTGAAAGCAGCACAATGCTTGTGTTTTGGATTATGTCCTCTGCTGCCTATCTGATGGCCCCTGTTACCCTTGAAAGCCGTGGTCTCCAGTTGAAAGTTGACACCACATCACTGAACAGAACCTCTTTCAGGACTGCTTCTCCCAAGCAGTCGCATATGGTACAAGAGGGCAAGCTGGTTAACATCCTTGCAGGGCATCAGAGGAAGGCCATGGGTCTTGGCAAGCGGAGAAACAAACGGCAACGAAGAACATTGGACAAAAAATACTTCTACACTACAACTGCACCTCCTACAACAACTTCTGAAACCACTACCAATCCCACTGGATCTGCTGGGCCCATCATTTATCCAACCACCATGTTTCTAACCAGCCCTGCTTTTGAAATGACTGACTCCCCTCCAGGCCTCAATGACACTGTAATTTATTACATCAACGAGACCCTCTGTCCAGATAATGCCAACTTGTTCGACTGCATCGGTTTAAACATAACTGAAAATCGTGAGGACATCTGCTTTTACTTCCAAAATAGTAAGACAATCAACTGTGAAGATGCCAGGCTTGAGAAGGTAAGATCTTTCTAAGGACTACAGGATGGGGCTGTTTGGTAGTCTGGATACACACTGTAACATCCAGCTGTGGGGTACAATTAATTATCCATATAATGTAGAGCAGCAAATGAAAAAACAGATCCACGTAAATCTGAACCATCTGGAAGAACCCTGTCTGAGTAGAGATCCTATTATGTAAAAAATCAGAGGAACTTATGACAACATTCCCACAAATTTAGATACAAACATTTTAACTGTTTGAACTAAGCATAACAAAAGAGCAAAAACCAAATCCAATTACCAACTTAACAATCAATTGAATCTCATTATCGGACTAGTATCAATGAGGAAGAAATATTGTAAGTGGATAAACAACTGGAATTGTTGAATCGGCAAGAAAATAATGCCCAACAGCACTCAAATCAACACTTATCGTTGTTTATCCTTTACATAATATTGGACTTTGGTTTCTACAGCAGCTACTGTGATGCATTTCATTAAGATAGCATGGTTTTGATTATTAGTCAGTTTGCACTTCTGGTGTTTGGATTAGCAAGTAAATACAATGCAAAATGAATTGCTGCTGCAGTGAGGGAACGTAATTGGACATCTTGGGAGTAAATTGGGGGTAAAATAACTGAGCACTAGATTTTTAACTAAAAAGAGATGTGGATATACTCCAAGCTAAACAACTTTATGCCAGCTCTG
This sequence comes from Acipenser oxyrinchus oxyrinchus, assembly GCA_030684275.1. Classification (NCBI taxonomy): domain Eukaryota; kingdom Metazoa; phylum Chordata; class Actinopteri; order Acipenseriformes; family Acipenseridae; genus Acipenser; species Acipenser oxyrinchus. Next base: position 6,582,183 of record CM060282.1, read on the forward strand.
TATATAGAATCTGTATGAATCTGTTTATAAATATAAATACAAGCTGCATGCAAGCAGCATGTTCTTGGTATTGCATCACGACAGAATCCATAGTTCGAGCTGCATCTCTGTGTTTTTAACTGTTTCCCACACTTACCTGTATACATTCAGCTTCTCAGATAACAATGTAAGGTATCTAGCTGCTGCCTTTATGTCAAAACTACTGGTTAGAATCCATGCTTGTTTGTGTACTCCAGTTTCCAAACAAGCATGGCTTCTTCTGCAGTTAAGAGGAAGAAATGAAATACAGAAAATGTAGATGGAATAAATCATCCATTTATTAAGCAGGTTAATTTGGAAACGGCTTCATTCGTCATGGAGGATATACCTTCTCTGAAGGAAAAAAAAGCTAAATTTAAAAGGAGTAGCTCATTAAGTTTCACATTCTCCTTACAGGTGCCGAATGCCATCCCTTCAGAGACAAAGAACATGATGCTGATGGGAAACCATATATTGAAAATAAACACCTGGACATTTCCGAGGTTTAAGAGTATTGTTTCCCTGGACCTGTCCTACGGCTGGCTGCACGAAGTAGAAGGGAACACATTCACTTACATGCACACTCTGGAGCACCTGACTCTTCAGCAGCACCACTCTGTGCTAATGGTGGGATCCCAGGCCTTCTACCCACTTTATAAGCTGAAGTCTCTGAGAATCGGCAAAATCCAAACACAAGACATGACGACTATATTCTTTGATCTACGAAATAGCCAGCTGGATACTCTGGGACTGTACAGAATAGATTTTGAGACAATGATGAAGCCCATGTTTGAGGACATTGGCCAGTGTCCCCTGAATACCTTGGAGATATTTTTCTCATCCATAAACCTGATAGATGACTCTGCCTTTTCTGATCTGCAGGACCTGAGAGAGCTTCTGGTGAAAGAGTCCTCAATAAAAACCGTTCACCCGAATGCTTTGATGAAACTGCATGCCCTTGAGTCCTTGACCCTAGAGGAGTGTTCGCTGGACCAGATGCCATCTAGTGTCCTGGACTCCCTGACCAACCTGCAGGTTCTTAATTTAAGAAGAAACATGCTGCAGACCCTCCCAGCAGAGCTGTTCAAATACAATGGGAAGTTGCTCCACATCGACCTCAGTCTCAACCGTCTCCAGACTCTGCCCGAAGGCATCTTCAGACTCTTCCCGTCCACTCTTTACGTGAACCTCAGCGGGAACTATTTCACTTGCAACTGCAGCCTGGTCTGGGCTTCTTTCTGGGTGAAGTCCCTGGGAAACACAACCAATGCAGAGGATTTTATATGCTTCGCCCCTGTAGAACTTCGTGGCAAGCATTTGAAGGATTTTAATCCCATATGCATACCTGAATATGTATGGTATATTCTCATAGTCATCCTCGGAATAACTATCTTGTCGATTGTGGTTGTCCTGCTTTATGTGTACCGTTGGAAGATCTACTATCAGTGGTACCTGCTGTTGTCCAAGAGGAAAGACACAGAAGTCTGGGAGAACAACCCCAGGTTTAAGTATGATGCTTTTGTTGCCTACTGCGAGAGGGATTTTGAATGGGTAATTCACGAGTTGATTCCTAACCTAGAGAACAACGCCGGTCTTCCAAACGTGAAGCTGTGTGTGTCGGACAGAGACTGGGACCTGGGAGGCAGCATCCTGGACAACGTGGAGAGCAGCATTCAGAGAAGCAGGAGGACCATCTGCGTGATATCCACGAACTTCCTGAAGAGTGAGTGGTGCAAGCTGGAAATGAGCTTGGCACACATGCAGCTCTTCTCAGAGAACAGAGATGTCTTGGTTTTCGTATTCTTGGAGAAGATCCCTGTTGAAAGGTTGTCACAGCACCAGAAGCTCCGCAGGGAAATGTGTAAGAAATCCTGCCTCGACTGGCCAGGAGGAGAAACGACTGCTAAGAAAGTCTTCTGGGAGAAACTCAGATCTCTCATTTTCAAAAACCCTGTGGTCCAACAAATTTAAACTAAATGAAAAATCTGTGGTGGAAATGGTTAACAACAGTGGAAAAAAGAAAAGTATTATGAGATAATTTATCTTGTGATTTTGACATAACACATTTTTTATTTGATTGTTTTCCATATCCACGTCATCATAAAAATGCTGCAGTAGCACTTTATTTATTATGTTCCTTTGTCAAGGTAATTTATTCAGGAACTTAGCAACCCCAGTGTAACAGTAAGCCTGAACACCTTTACTTCAAGGAAGACTTCTTGACAAACCGTGAGCCAGACTCCTTGGCCCTTCAAAGGTCCGGAAGGGCTAATGGGACCACAGTAAAAAGATATTTAGGAAAATGTAAGATTTCAGACAAAATAAGTAATAAGGAAAATTCATAGAAATTAAGAAAACACTAAATAAACATATCCCAACAAATCAGTAATATATAAAATAACATTATGAATAACTGAAACAAACTAAATTATTATTATTATTATTATTATTATTATTATTATTATTATTATTATTATTATTATTATTATTATTTATTTCTTAGCAGATGCCCTTATCCAGGGCGACTTACAATTGTAAGCAAATGCATTTCAAGTGTTACAATTAAATTAAAGCCTCATCCACCTTAACATAACAGATCTAGGGCTGCCTTTGATGCTGTAGACCATTCCATCCTACTTAATCATCTTGAAAGCACAGTGAGACTGTCTGGCCTTGTGCTGTCCTGGTTCAAATCTTATCTTTTTGATAGGTTTCAGTTCATCTCTATTAGGGAGGTAAAATCGGCATTATCGGAAGTTGTCTGTGGTGTTCCACAGGGCTCCATTCTAGGTCACTTGTTGTTTTCGTTATATATGCTACCGTTGAGTGACATTATCCGCAGACACGGAGTGAACTTCCATTGCTCTGCTGATGATACCCAGTAATATTTGTCCCTAAAGCCAAGAATTCCTTCTGCCTGGGTGCTGTTAACTACTTGCCTTACAGGCATCACGCATTGGATGTCACAGAATTTTCTGATGTTAAATTCAGATAAAACAGAGATTATGCTAGTGGGCTCACAGAACTAACTAAAAGGAAATGTGTCCCACTTGCAGCTTATTCAGAATACCGCCACTAGAATTCTGACTAAAACCAAGATTTGCTGTTAACTTACAAGACCCTGAATGGATTAGCACCTAGTTATTTGCAGGAGTTATCTCCAAACCGCACTCTGAGATCATAGGATGCGGGGCTGCTGGTTATTCCAAGGGTCAACAAAAGCAACACAGGAGAGAGGGCTTTTTCTTGTAGAGCTCCCACATTATGGAATGTTCTGCCTTTGTTTCTCAGGGACGCTGGCACCGTTAAAAATGCACTTTTATAAAATTGCTTTCTTATCTTAGTGGGTTTAATATAACTTTAAAATTGCTGCTTTTGTATTATTATTTAAATGGTCTGATTGTGGCAGTTGTATGTGTGCCATGCTATCCAAATGTATTGTAGTTTGCTCTTTTTTCTGCTATGTACTGTACAGTGCTTTGCAATACTTTTGTAAAAAGAAGCGCTATATAAATGCAATAAAGAAATCAATAAAGAAGTAAAATAACACTGACGTGCTTTATACCTTGGGTTATGGAGGTAAAACGGGGAGGGACTGTTTCTCCTCATCACGCTACAGCAAACCCTGCTCGCCAGGTGCCCAGTGAGCTCAAAGGCAAACATCTGCAAGGCTGACCCTTTGACCTCTAGAGGTCATATCCGCTGTCAAGTTCCTTGGTGAAAAAGGAATCTGGCTTGGTCATGGGATCGGAGGACGCCCGCTGAACCTTCAGGTCTCCTGAGCCACGTGGGGAACTGCTGCGGTGAGACGAAAAGCGATTGGGCATTCCAAATTGGGAGGAAAATAATAATTGGACACACTAATAAATCTGTGCATGTGTGTGATTAGAAAACAAATAACTTACCATATAAATGGCAGTTTAAAAGTTGTTCTAGAAATAATTAAGGTACTTACTTCCTCTGTTAATCTGATTGCATCCAGTACAGTTTGATTTGTCCTTAGGAAACTATAAAAGAGTTCCTATTGTAATTTTGGTAACTTATAGTTGTGAAGTAATTTTAGAGAATGTCTTATATGTAATACTATACCTTGCCACATGCTATAGTACTGTAAAATACCTTCAATAGGAAACTATGAAGGAGTTACCATTATAATTGTTGTAACCTAAGGTATCCAAGTCATTTTTTTAGAATGTCTTTTAGAGAATGTCTTATTTGTGATTTCTTAGAAGTTACTTGTCACATACTACAGCTATGGCCAACATTTTTGTATCACCCTATATAATTAACACATTTTGCTTCATAAAGTCAAATGAAACCTGCTGTATGATGTTATGTTAATATATTAAATGACATACCACTTTGTTGTTTTCCATGTACTTAACGAAAAACTGACAAAAAATGTGAAATTTCAAAATCTAACATGAAACACTGTACAACAATTATGGCATCCGGTAGACTTTTGAGATACCATTTTGTAGTTTGTTTGATTACATGATGTTAAATAAAAGATCTAAATGATGTTCATGTAGTTTTTCTTTTTAAATATTATGTTTCAATTCTAAAATTCTAGGTGATGCTACACTTTTGGCCATAGCTGTAGTGGAGAATATCTTAGATACAGACTCAGATATTTCAGGAATGGAGCATTGCCTTTTAAGAGCCACAACTTAATCAAGAGTCCTTGCTGTATTTGCATGCAACCTGGAGTTTTAAGCCAAGTGATTTTGAGAGAATCTCCTATAGTTAATTCTATAGAAGTTGCTTTGACTAGTTAGTCAAATGCTATTATTGTTTGTTTTGTCATGTTGTATGAATAAATTATTATTATTTAAACAAACTGGTCTCATTTGCAAGCTTGCTATGAGATATATATATATATATATATATTGTGAAAGATCGAGTTCACTTTTGGTAGGTAACTGAGGTGTACAGGTGAGTGCAGGGAGTAAGCAGACGGGGAACCAGAGTTCAAAGGCAAAGTAACGTTTCTTTATTTCATAAATGAAACCACCATTCAAAACCTAGACACTGGGAAGTCCTTTTTATTAACCACCCGGACAGGCTCGGACCCTGAACAGGTAAGTTGAGTTTATTGAGGACCTTTTTCTGTATTTGTTACAGGTTGTGTTGTTCTCCACTAGAGGGCGCTCTTCGAGGGTAAGTATACTGTCCCGGCTGGGCGGTCTGAGAACTGTAGCTCGTGTGCGATGGCGCCCCTCTAGGTGATACTCTCCGGGTCGGTGCAAAGGTAAGTTTCCTTCTCTTTGTGAAGCTGCAGCATTCCCACAGGTATAACCAAATTGTAATCGCCACAATTTTCTTTCTTTCAGGCTGCAACTCCCTGGCAATAAAGAGCTGCCTGAAACCATGAACCATGTGACCAGGATGCCCATGTAATAAATAATCCATTCAAAACCAGTCTAACCAAATAAACACACTCTTTATATAAAACATTGTCCCAGTGTGTATTTGTCATCCACTTTGTTTTGTACTCTGTCGTTGGTGACTGTTTCACTTTGTCTACACCGGGACCATTCCGGTGTAGGGCTCCACCCCCGTGGGTTTTATACTTTTACATTTTATTTCCTTGTTATGTTCCTTGGTTCAGTGGCGTATTTACAGTGTACTTTCTAACGGGGTCATTTTTCCCCATGTAATATTAGTTCAACAAAAGGAGTAAAAATAAACAGAAACACAATCAAGCCAGCCGTACCTCTCTCTCTCGACGTCCTTTGCCGGAGGGTATTTTTAAGTTTCTGCTGGCTAACAGTGCACGCTTCTCCCGTGCTGCACAACACGCATTAAATAAGGTTACTTTCACTTCCTTAATTTTACAATATCAAACTGCCATATTCAGAGTGTAATACAGTTCCATGGATTCCTGTCTCAGTATTTCCTAGGCTATCGTTTCCTGTAAATTTAAACTGCTAAGGTAAGGAATCTTTTAAACTTTCCAGCTTCTTGCAAAAACACATTAAACACCAAACGTAGGTGTGGTACTTGCCAATGAACTTGTGTAAGCCAGCGCTGCTTCGTCCTTTGTTTTCTTGCTTTCTTTATTCCAGGTTACTGTGCATAACGTGAGCACCCTTGTTTCCTGGTTCACCAGCAATACAATCCAACTTAACTTCTCTTCCCTTAACTCAGACTCAGCTCTCTCTACTATGACAGCAGCACCATCTTTTATCGGGCCCGCCCCAGCTGTGCTAATCTCTGTGGGAAATGCAGTCTTTTACAGGAACCCACAGAACTGTTTTTAACCCTTTTTCTGCCATATCATTATATCGTTTCCATCTCACATTTTTACTATTGTCCTGTGGCAAAAACAACTGAACATAATATTATTTAACATCCACAGAAATATCCCCAGCTATTTCCATGGTTGTTGACTATTCCTAACCTTCTCTTTGCCACAATATCTCTCTCTCTCTCTCTCTCTCTCTCTCTCTCTCTCTCTCTATATATATATATATATATATATATATAAATATATATACGTACTTTGTTCACAAGTATGAGCAGGGACAACACAATAGACACAACAAGTGTAAGTGCGTGTTTATTTTCAAGGGAAGTCCAATAATCAGAGTCGTAATGTTAATCCAGAGTTCGCAAACAATCAGGTAGTCATCCAAAATAGGGTCAAAACAGCCAACAGGGTTATCCAAACAGTCCAGTTGTCATACACAATAATGCAATCCAGAAATCAAAAGAACATACCTTAATTACCTGATAAGGATCCTGGGTAGTGCAGTTTGTGGTGGGTGACCATTTTGTGAACTGTAGTCCTATTGGGACCTCCATTTTGTGAAAGGACAAAGTCCTAACAAAATCTCTGCCCTCACATATCTCCCATTCAGGACCATGCCCTGCTGTTTATCACATTTATCGCAAAAAAAGAATGGACACGGGATAATCCATCCGCATTTCCCATGTCTTTCCCTGCCCTATGTTTGAGTGTGAAAGTGTAAGGCTGCAAACTCAAAAACCACCTCATCACCCTGGCATTTTTGTCTTTGGACCTGTGCATCCAGGTAAGGGGGGCATGGTCACTGATTAGGGTAAATTGACGGCCTAACAAGTAATACGGTAACCTCTCCAAAGTCCATTTGACCGCTCGGCATTCCTTATTACTTTTCAACAATTGCGTAGTTCTTTTCGCGGGGTTCCAGCTTCCAGCTTAAGAAGAGAACGGGATGTTCAACCCCCTCTATCTCCTGAGACAGTACGGCCCCTAGCCCAACCTCAGAGGCGTCTGTAATATAAACTCTTTTCCAAAATCAGGGACAACCAAGACTGGATCACTACACAGGGCTTCCTTGAGGCCTGTTCTGCCTTGTCATCCCACTTAACCATATTGGGTCCCTTGGCCCTAGTCATTTCAGTAAGTGGAGTCGCTATTGTGGCAAAATTTGGTATGAACCTGCGGTAATACCCAGGAATGCCCTCACCTGCTTCTTGTTGACAGGTTTGGGCCAACCCTTTATAGCTTCCACCTTTGTTATAAGGGGTCTGAGTATTCCCCTCCCTACCTTATACCCCAGGTATTTGGCCTCTTCTAGACCTACACTGCTTTTGGTTGATGGCGTCAAGTACGGCCTGGACTCGAGGCAAGTGTGACTCCCAGTCCGGATTGTGAATTACCACGTCGTCCAGGTAGGCTGCAGCATATGCCCGATGCGACCGCAATATTGGTCCATAAGTCGCTGAAAGGTGGCCGGGTCGCCATGTAGACCAAATGGTAATACAGTATATTGGAACAGCCCGTCAGGGGTCGCAAAAGCTGTTCTTTCTTTAGCTCTGGTAGTTAGGGGGACTTGCCAATATCCTTTTGTAAGGTCAAGGGTGGTGATGTAATGGGCTTTCCCTATCTGATCTAATAGTTCATCTACTCTTGGCATAGGGTATGCATCAAACTTTGAGATCTCGTTTAATTTCCTGAAATCGTTACAGAACCGCCACGAGCCATCTGGGTTGGAAACCAAAACTATAGGGCTTGACCACTCGCTGGTGGACTCCTCAATAACCCCTAATTCTAACATTTTCTTTACTTCTGCCCTTATGGCTTCCCTAAGAGCTTCTGGGACCCGATACGGTCTGTGACAAACTGGGGTGTTTTGTCACGGTTCTTTCGGGTCTTCAACACAGTCTTTCGGAACCAAGCACTCTGGACAACAGTATTTTATTGTAAACAGGGTGGTGCCTGTATGTTTATTTTCTTATTATGGTTTTCTCTTTATCCAGAGTCACACAAATCAAATATCAACAACGTAAACAAAATAAACCAAACAAAACCTAGCTCTTTATTAAGAGCACTAACTAAACCTTTTAATTATCTTTTAACTACCCCTTTCTATAAGTCAGACAGCTAAGCTGTTTACTGACAAAACGGAACACTTAAACTAGGCAACAATTGTTTTCCCCTAGGTAGAACACCAACCCTTAATCTGTTTCCAGTACGTATCGGTCTCTCTGTATGTCATACCCTTTTCACACACTCATGTTTGAAAAAACCCATGCTCTTTTATGGCTGCCTAATTGGAGACAGGTGAAAACTTGTGTAACCCAAATTCAGTGGAGAGGATACAGGCTTCTCTTCACTCTTGGACCAATATACACACCGTCCACCACTTTCCCTTATATTTTGTAGTTCACTTTGTCACAGGTCTCATATTCACTTTCTTCCCTGGTGTTGTGATAATGTCATGCGCTACCACCTGTGTCCTACCTGGTATCCCTGAAAACACCCTCTTATTTTTTTCCACAAAACCTTTCACCTCGTGTGGCTGTTCTGGGGAAAGTGTAGGTGTTATGTCTAATATCCCCCGTGGCTCCCATCCACTAGCATTAAAGGTGAAAATCCCAGTGAAGACTGTGGAACCCTCACGTATGGCAAACATCAAATATGGTAACATGAAGTCCCAATTCTTTCCATCCTTATCAATCACCTTACGTAGCATAGATTTCAAGGTTCTGTTAAATCTCTCCACTAGGCCATCTGTATGTGGATGATGCACTGAAGTACGTAGCTGTTTTATGTTAAGGAGCTTGCAAAGGTCCGCCATAACCCGTGACATAAATAGGGTGCCCTGGTCTGTAAGGATTTATTTTGGGATGCCCACCCGACTAAATAGGAGCATAAGCTCCTTTGCTATGCCTTTAGAGGCCATGGTACGCAACGGGATGGCTTCAGGGTATCGAGTGGAATAATCCAAAATAACCAGAATGTACTGGTGCCCTCTGGAGGATTTCGGTAATGGTCCCACTAGATCCATTGCTATCCGGTCAAATGGTGTTTCTATTATGGGAAGAGGAACTAGGGGACTACAAAATGCCGGTTTAGGGGCAGTCTGTTGGCATTCTGGGCATGAATTACAATGCTGGGACACATCTCCATAAACACCTGGCCAAAAAAACCTTCTTAACACTCCCATTTTTTTCCATCCCCAGGTGACTCCCTAACATATGTCCATGGGCCAAATCAAGCACTGTCTTTTTGAAACCAGCAGGTACCAGCAATTGTTCAATTACTTCTAATCCTATTTTATCCACTCTGTACAACAAATTATTCTTCATCATAAAATAGGGATAACTGGTAGGCATGTTTTCTGTATGTATGGGGGTCCCATTAATTACCTTCACATTTTCTTTGGCATGACACAGGTTAAGATCCTGTCCTTGCGCTGTTCCAAAGTAAGTGGACGATACCTCTAAGTCAGGTAAATCAATGTCCTCAACCACTGGGTGGACTGATAGGGGGTTAATGCCTTCACTACTAGTGCTGGTTCTGGGTTCTTCCTGATCGACACCCGTAGCTGGGTCACTACAGGTACTAGGCCCAGGGGCATTAAGCTCCTCCGTATCATTATTGTCTCCTACTAAAACCTTTACACGTGGCTCATCAAAGACCACATCATTTTTTTTCCTTAGGTTGTGGGATTGAAGCTGCCTGCTTTTGACTCTGAGGGTTAAATCCTCCCTCTAGAATTCTGGTGGGCTGTTCCAATGTGCCCTTGTTTGGCCCCAATTTCGTGAAATTAGGGAAACATTGCCCCAGTATTACATCATATGGCATGGAGGGTACAACGCCAACCTGATAATCAAGAGACCCCGCATCTGTCTGAATATGTACTAATGCGGTGGGGTATTGGCTTGTGTCACCATGTATACATGTAATACTGACACCTTGATCTTTATCCCATTTTTGGGTTTGCACCACTTTTTCGGCAACCAGTGTAATCATGCTTCCGGAATTGAGCAAAGCTGCCACCTCTCTCCCATCAACCTTCACAGTACACATATGTTCATGACTGGGATTTTTTCCCTCAGAAACAGCAGTTATAACAGGACAGGAATACAAGACAGTGTCTGCTTCATTCTCATTACCCATATTGCATTGCATGGGCGCTTCTCTAAGTGCAGCAATATGTCCAATTTTGTTACAATTATAACAAATAGTAGGTCGGGGCCATGACCCTCTATACACTGGCACTTTACTGTCAACTTTTGCCAGTGTCTTTTTTTCTACCCCCAAGTCTCGTACTGTCTTTACAGCACTCCGCTGTTCTTCTTCCCACAAGTTCCTAGGAACAGACTTACCCTGTCCGCTGGTTCGCCAGGGCCTGGGGAACGTATGTCTGTCATCCTGCAACTGCTCACCGGACTATGCTGTGTAATAATCGCTCAACCAGAGCGCCCAGGTTGTCAACAGAAAAAGCTTCATTCTATCCGACCCAGCGACGAACATCTCTGGGCAGACTTTGCTGGTACTGGTCTAGGACGACGGCCTCAACGATCTCGGCTGTTGAGTGGGCCTCGGGCTGTAGCCATTTTTGAGCCAAATGGATGAGGTCAAACATTTGGGTTCTGTGGGGTTGTCCGGGTTGGTAGGTCCATTTGTGGAACCGGTGAGTCCTCACTGCTTTGGTCACTCCAAGCCACAATATTATTTCTGTTTTCAGTTTGTCATAATTTTTGGAGTCTTCGACCTCCAGATCAAAGTAGGCTTTCTGCGCATCTCCCGCAAGATAAGGTGTGATGAACCCCACCCATGTTCTTTTGGCCACCCTTCTCTCTCGGCCGTTCTCTCAAACATGGTGGGATATGTCTCTACGTCATCCTGCGGAGTCATCTTTTGCAGATAGTGGTTTGTGCGTATCTGTTGTGCTACAGGCTGGGATTCTGGTCCAATCCTGGAGGCGAGCTCCTGGATGCTTGTTTTCAACTCTTTGGTCACTTTTTCTTGCTCCTCCCGCAGCAAATGGTTGTGGTGTGCTAGATCTGTAGCGCCTCCTGATGCATCCGCCTGGTATCTTGATGCGCCGTCTGCTGGACCCTGGTTGCCTCCTGCTGGGCTGTAACAGCTTGCATCACTGCCTGTACAACTGCCTCCATTTTGCTTTCACAGAGTCTCAGTTGCTCTTTTCAATTTTGTATTTGTGTTGTCAAATGCAGTAGAACTGCCCACATTCTCCACCAAATGTGACAAAGTTGGTCCTTCTTTGCATACTTTGTTCACAAGTATGAGCGGGGACAACACAATAGACACAACAAGTGTAAGTTTATTTTAAACAGGATGTTACCTGCATGTTTATTTTCAAGGGAAGTCCAATAATCAGAGTCCATACTCCAGGGTCATACACAATAATGCAATCCAGAAATCAAAAGAACACCATAAAACCTCTCAAACCACAACACCAAACTCCTTCTACTCCCCTCTCACTGTGGTGCTGTCAGTTTGCTCCTTTTAAAGGGCTGGTCATTACCCTTGATCACCCTCAGGTGTGCTGACATACCTTAGTTACCTGATAAGGATAGTGTAGTTTGTGGTGGGCGAACATTTTGTGAACTGTAGCCCTATTGGGACCTCCATTTTGGAAAAATAACAACCCCTGATTTTTTTTTTTTAATTTGTTTATTTAGCAGATGCCTATATCCAAGGCGACTTACAGAGACTAGGGTGTGTGAACTATGCATCAGCTGCAGAGTCACTTACAATTACGTCTCACCCGAAAGACGGAGCACAAGGAGGTTAAGTGACTTGCTTAGGGTCAAACAATGAGTCAGTGGCTGAGGTGGGATTTGAACCGGGGACCTCCTGGTTATAGGCCCTTTTCTTTAACCACTGGATCACACAGCCTTCTGATTGGTTAAACAGCATCACATGACCATGCATATATATATAGCGTATAGCACGGCTTGCACACTAATTAGCCGCTTCACACTGAATAAATCACTACACACCACTACATTCTAAATTCCATGACAAACTGCCATTTTATTTGTTATTAGTGACAAAACCACAGTCAAAAATGAGTGACATTTGACCTATTTCCTTTAAAATATTTGGGTATGAAACGCCACATAACTGGTACGACACCAACTTTCTGAGTGAAGACAGCAGTCCTTCTGAAAAAATAAATAAATAAATAAAATAAGTGCCCCAGCAACAGTAGACACATAACAGTAGATGAGGAACAGCTAAATGAAATAGAAGAAAACAAAACACACAGGAAGGCTTCACCTTTCTTGAACATTGGAGCACATTCTACAACAAGGACTATCTATATAGGCGGGATGGACTGCACTTAAACAGAAAGGGAACCAATCTTCTCGGAGAAAGGATCCTTGAACAGGTCCAGAAGCATATAAACTAGAAAGGAAGGGGAAAGAAAACAAAAAAACAGAAGGGAGACCACATCAAAACAAGGGCAACAACTCAGGTAAGACAACTATTAAATGTATTTATCTTAATGCTAGAAGTCTCAGAAACAAAATGTTAGAACTTGAAGCTACTGCACTAACAAGTAACTACGATGTGATAGGTGTTACAGAAACTTGGTTGTCTGAGAGTGATGGAGACGAATATAATATTAGTGGGTACAAACTATATAGGAAAGACAGGCAGGACAGAAGATGCAGAGGGGTAGCGCTATACATAAGAAATAGTCTTGAAGCCCAGGTGTTAAATCAGGACAAAGAAAACAATGCAGAATCAATATGGGTCAGAATAATGGACACAAATTCAAAGGGCATAATAATAGGAGCATGCTATAGACCGCCAAATTCAGACGCTGAGCAAAATAATCTTTTATACAATGACATTTGAAATGTGTGTAGAAAAGGAGAAGCCATACTAATGGGGGATTTCAACTTCCCCCATATAAAATGGGAAAACCCGATGGGGGGCACGACGGACGAAATTGAAATGGTGGAAATGACAAATGACTGCTTCCTAACACAATTTGTCAAGGCACCGACTAGAGGAGAGACATGCCTTGATTTAGTCTTTTCAAATAACGAAGACAGAATAACTAAAACAGAGGTCAGAGAGCCATTGGCAAACTCAGATCACAACATGGTCTCATTTGAAGTATTTTTTAAAACCCCAAAAGTAATAACTAAAGCTAAGGTTTACAATTTTAGAAAAACAAACTATGAAAGTATGAAACAGAGACTAACAGAAGTAGATTGGAGTAAAATAGAGAAAACATCCACAGAAAAAGGATGGCTGTTTTTTAAAAATGTAGTACTAGAGGCGCAAAACAATGACATCCCAAAAGTAGACAAATCTAAATCTAAAACAAAATGGCCAAAATGGTTTAATAGATCAATTAAAAAAAATATTCAGTGAAAAAAGGCACTTTACAGAGCGTTTGTTTAAAAGGGACCAAAAACAAAGTACACAGAAAGAGTACTTGGAACTGCAAACACAAATCAAAAAGGAAGTTAGAAAGGCCAAGATAGAGATAGAAATCAACATTGCTAAGGGGGCTAAAACCAATTCCAGAATGTTTTTCCAATATTATAACAGCAAGAGAACATTCAAAGAGGAGGTTTAATGCCTAAGAGATACAAATGGCAAAATCATAGACGAAGAAAAAAAAATAGCAAATATATTAAATGATTATTTTTCACAGGCTTTTACACACACAACCCCGAGTGAGTGAAACGTGCATCTATATATACAATTGTACTGGGATTCAATCACCAATTAATTATTCACTTGAATCCCAGCACGTGAACTAAATCTGTGCAACCCCGTGCTTACATATTATTAACTACTTTAAATGCATGTGAAGTGAAGTGCAATCCCTGTGCCTAAATACAATTATACATTTTAAATACTCATGCTTATTACCCAAATTATATCCCGTGTATCAACTACAATACACCAACATTAACACAAGCAACATACAACATACAACATAAAACACAAGAATACACACGGGCGGGGCACATTGCCACAGGTAGATACTGAAATTGAAGAAGGAATCTATGAAAAAGACCAAGGAGTTTATGTTGACTCAGAAATGTCTGGGGAAGCTATAAAAAAGGCCAACAAGATGCTCGGATATATTGTGAGAAGTGTTGAATTTAAATCAAGGGAAGTAATGTTAAAATTTTACAATGCATTAGTAAGACCTCATCTAGAATATTGTATTCAGTTCTGGTCACCTCGTTACAAAAAGGATATTGCTGCTCTAGAAAGAGTGCAAAGAAGAGCAACCAGAATTATCCCAAGTTTAAAAGGCATGTTGTATGCAGACAGGCTAAAATAATTGAATCTGTTCAGTCTTGAACAAAGAAGACTACCGGTGATCTGATTCAAGCATTCAGAATTCTCGACCCAGGGGACTTTTTCGACCTGAAAAAAGAAACAAGGGCCAGGGGTCACAAATGGAGATTAGATAAAGGGACATTCAGAACAGAAAATAGGAGGCACTTTTTTACACAGGGAATTGTGAGGGTCTGGAACCAACTCCCCAGTAATGTTGTTGAAGCTGACACCCTGGGATCCTTCAAGAAGCTGCTTGATGAGATTCTGGGATCAATAAGCTACTAACAACCAAACGAGCAAGATGGGCCGAATGGCCTCCTCTCATTTTTAAACGTTCTTATGTTCTTATGTTCTTTATCCACAGGTTGGTCCCGAAATAATTGTCCCGATATTTTAAACACCCACACGTAACACAAACACAATAACAACTCTACAGTGT
Organism: Acipenser oxyrinchus oxyrinchus; assembly: GCA_030684275.1. NCBI lineage: Eukaryota > Metazoa > Chordata > Actinopteri > Acipenseriformes > Acipenseridae > Acipenser > Acipenser oxyrinchus. The sequence goes on from CM060282.1 coordinate 6,597,203, forward strand.
GTGCTATAGTGCTTGTGGTGCAAATACAGTTAATCGTGAAGAATGGTCCAGTGTTGTCTGGGTAAGTGCTGGCCTTTAGCGACAGCTCCGGATTGTGTTTAGCCGTCTGATACTTTAGACACAACAAAAACAAGCAAAACACTCACTATAACAATATGGGTTCTCCTTCCGTTTCAGCATTTAACCATACAAAGGAACAGATCACTTCGCTACATTCCCTTTTGTACCGTCAATCATGACCCCTTGGTTAACAAGTGCAACTGCTCCTCCAATCCGCAGCTGCCACATCGTTACCCTTCCGGGGCAATGATTTAGTGTACCATAGCTCCTCCTTCTTTCTAGATGGTCGACTGCCATCTAACCCTGGGAATGAATTGTCTGGCCATCCAGTCCAGGGCACTCTGTTCCCTTTATCAGCACCCTCACAGGTCAGGAGGAAGATTTATCACCAAGAATCATTCTGTCTCTGTCACATGGATGTACACAAAAGTTTTCATTATTTAAATGGTTTAAAATATATATTTCAGGACGTTTCGGACAGAAGGCCTTCTGCTGTGCAGAAAATAATGTATGTATACTGTAACGACCCAGCGATGGTATCCTGCTGGACTCTGTGTTTGTCTTGTTGTTCGTTTCTCATGTCTTGTTTTGTGTTGCATGTACTGTATGGGAAAGGGGCACGCCATTAGCATTTGGGTAGTTAGTGTGTGTGTGTATGTGTTATGGCAGGGCAAATCCCTGCCTGAAGAAAATGTGTTGGTGGCTGGCAGGGATAGGGTTAATTTTTGTCCCAGCCAGATAAATGTGTGTGGGTGTGGCTGTGCTCACACAGACACAGGTGTAATTAGTTTTTTTAATTTGACCTGTTTAATTGTTTTATGATTTAATTTGTGTCATGTGCCTGTAATTAACAGGCAGGTATATAATAGGGCAGAAATGTTTGTTCTGGGCAGTCTCCAGTCTGTATGAGGAGAGGATGTCACGGAGAAGAAACCTGTGTGGTTTAGACAATGATAGTGTGTCAACCTTTTTGTTTGTGTTTATGAAAACTGTGTGTTTTGCAACCGGCAAACGGCTTAGCCGTATGCTTTTATAGATTAGGGACGGTGAAAAGTTTTAGTTAGCGCTCCGAAGTGGAGTTAGGCTTTGTGTTTTGCTTTGGTTTGTCTTTCATTTCTGTAATTAATAAAAACACAAAAATCTTGTGTCTGGATGTACATGAAAAAGGTTACGAACCTTTAAATATGGTGTGTGTGCGTGCGTATGGTGTGTGTGTGCGTGCGTATGGTGGGCGGAACCCTCTCCTGAGGCTATAAGTGTGGGGGGATGAGCCGCGAGTGGGAGAAGGCGCGCAGACTTGAGAGCGAGTGGTTGTGTTTGACTGTGAGGGACAGAACATGAGGCTGAAAGTGAGGGCCTGCTCTGTGAAGCAGTAATAAGAACCCTGAAATCTGCAGTGTGCAGTGAAGAAGAAAGAGTGAGAGTGAGTGGAGAGAGCAGGAAGGAGAGAGAGAGAGCAAGAAGAATAAAGAGAGCAAGTGAGGGAATGTGAGGCGATGACAGAGAGAGTGAGGGAGTGTGAGACAACTACAGAGAGAGTGAGGGAGTGTGAGATGACAACAGAGACAAAGAGGGAGTGTGAGACGACGACAGAGAGAGGGAGTGTGAGATGACTACAGAGAGAGTGAGGGAGTGTGAGATGACGACAGAGAGAATGAGGGAGTGTGAGACGACTACAGAGAGAGTGAGGGAGTGTGAGACGACGACAGAGAGTGAGGGAGTGTGAGACGACGACAGAGAGAGTGAGGGAGTGTGAGATGATGACAGAGAGAATGAGGGAGTGTGAGACGACGACAGAGAGAGTGAGGGAGTGTGAGACGATGACAGACAGAGAGAGTGAGGGAGTGTGAGACGACGACAGAGAGAGTGAGGGAGTTAGTTGTTTTATTATTTTTGGCATGAACCCAGCCCAAACAGGGATTCACTGTGTTTATTTAGTTAAGTAATAAAAGCTGCAAGTTTGAAATCCCACGTGGTCTCCCCGAGTCCTGTTACACTCGCAGATGTCTACTTTAGGGATGTAATTGTTTTGCGCCTCTAGTACTACATTTTTGAAAAAATAGCCATCCTTTCTCTGTGGATGTTTTCTCTATTTTACTCCAATCTACTTCTGTTAGTCTATGTTTCATTCCTTCATAGTTTGCCTTTTTAAAATTGTAAAACTTAGCTTTAGTCGTTACTTTTTGGGTTTTAAAAAGCACTTCAAATGAGACCATGTTGTGATCTGAGTTTACCAATGGTTCTCTGACCTCTGTTTGCCAATGGTTCTCTGACCTCTAGTTATTCTGTTCATTATTTAAAAAGACTAAATCAAGGCATGCCCCCCCTATAGTTGGTGCCTTGACAAATTGCATCATTTGTCATTTCTACCATTTCCACCGGGTTTTCCCATTTTATATGCGGTAAGTTGAAATCCCCCATTAGTATGGCTTCTCCTTCGCTACACGCATTTCTAATGTCCTTGTATAACAGATTATTTTTCTCGGTGTCCCATGCCCCTGTTATTATGCCCTGTGACAGGATGGCTGGGCGGTGACGTCAGGACAGAAGCAGGAAGTTAAAAACACACTGACACCAAATACTGCAGATTTAAACAGAAAAAAGAAGTCGCAGCGCCGTTTTATTTAAATAATACCAAAATAAAATAAAAGGTTTTAACAAAAAGACTTGCTCACAGAGCGAAATAAAAAGGTTAAACAGAGCAAATCTCGAACACAAAATAATAAACCATACAGGTCAGGCTGGGCAGTCACTGTCACTGTTCTTGTATATTTTAATTTAAGTTTTGTTTTGTTTTCTCTCTCCTCGCTCTCTCCGCTCTCACTCCTCATACACCGCACCACGAGTGCAGCGAGCTGCATTTTTTTATATCGTGGCCGAGGGGTTTAACTGGCTAGTAATTATTCTATTACCCTTCGGCCACAATCTGCACAAGTTTATTAATTAAACTGCTGTGGATTGGGCTTCCCATCCACGCAACTAAACAAACTAAAACACACAGATACGCCGTCAATAAATACAACTAAATCATAAAACACAAAGCAAATACAAAATAACACTGCACAGAGGCGGGGGGGAGACCCTGTTCTAAAAATAAACAAACAAATACGTACAGGGCTCCTCGCCCTCTTACAAGCCCTTTGAATGTTTGTCCATTATTCCGACCCATGATGATTCTGTGTTGTTTTTTTCTTCCAGATTTAACACCTGGGCTTCAAGACTATTTTGATGTATAGCACTACCCCTCTGCCTCTTCTGTCCTGCCTGTCTTTCCTATACAGTGTGTACCCACTAATATTATATTCGTCTCCATCACTCTCGGATAACCAAGTTTCTGTAACACCTATCACATCGTAGTTACTTGTTAGTGCAGTAGCTTCAAGTTCTAACATTTTGTTTTTGAGACTTCTAGCATTTAGATAAATACATTTAATGGTTGTCTTACCTGAGTTGTTGCCCTTGTTTTGATGTGGTCTCCCTTCTGTTTTTTTGTTTTCTCCCCCCTTCCTTTCTAGTTTAAATGATTCTGAACCTCCTCGAGGATCCTTTGTCTGAGTACATACTAAACTAGTATCTAGTACATTCAAAATGAAAAGGAGATTTCAGCCTCTATTCTGAATTGTTTAACTTAGACCTTTTTGTATATTTTTTTTTAGCACAGCTTTTTTAATACAATTTTTTATAGCCACCCTGTTTTTATGATATCTTAAAACAAAACTCCCTCTCTACAGCAGTTACTGCATTGTGTAATATAGCTTAATACTTATCCTTTAAGACTTAACTTGTATTATATTACAGTACATGACTGAGTGATAGATGGCCAGGTACAAAGCTTTCAGTATTTTCAGCTTCCTTGTTTTCGGTGAATTTGTTATTATTAAACAGTTACTTTTTAAGGCTTATTCTGTATTAAAAAATGTATTGCGTACCAAAATCTGTACATTTGCACTCAAATTGTTTTTTAATGTTTACATGTAAGAAAAAAACAAGTCTGCCGCACCTGGCTGTGCCTAGGAGTACCTACACAGGTCTGCTGCACCCGGCTGTGCCTAGGAGTACCTGCACAGGTCTGCTGCATCCGGTTGTGCCTAGGAGTACCTGCACAGGTCTGCTGCACCCGGCTGTGCCTAGAAGTACCTCCACAGGTCTGCATCCAAATATCTCGGTCCTAAGTAATTTTAGACCTATTTCAAACCTTCCTTTTTTACCTAAGGTACTTGAAAAGGTAGTTTTTAAACAAATTAATAGTTTCCATGATAATAATAACAACATCTTTGAGAAATTTCAATCAGGATTTCGCTCTAACCATAGCGCTGAGACTGCATTGGTCAAAGTGGTGAATGATCTATGTATGAGTGTAGACTCAAATTGTTTATTTGTACAGATCCTTTTAGATCTGAGTGCTGCTTTTGATTCTGTGAATCATGAGATTTTAATTCATCGTCTTAGAGAATGGGTGGACCTTTCTGGTACTGTTCTAAATTGGTTTAAATCATATTTATCGAATAGACAATATTTTATTGCCTTAGGAGAATCTACATCTGAATTAGCCAATATTACATGTGGTATCCCGCAGGGCTCCATTCCTGCTCCCATGTTATTTTCTTTATACATGATTCCACTTGGGGAGTTTATTCGGAAACATGGGATGAATTTTCACAGCTATGCAGATGATACACAGATTTATATATCTGTTAAACCAGGTGACATAACAGCTATCAGTGTCTTATTCAAGTGTCTTGCTAATATTAGAAGCTGGATTTTTTACATTTAAATCAGGATAAGACAGAAGTCCTACATTTAGGCTCTAAGCAACAGATGGAGTCGACAAACATTATTTAGGTTTGTTAAACTCAAATGTAAAATCTGAGGTGAGAAACCTGGGGGTTATTTTTGACTCTGAACTTTGCTTCGAATCGCATATTAAACATATTACTAGTGTCTCTTTCTATCATGTGAGGAGTACTGCTAAAGTTAGACCTTTTCTGTTCTAGGATGATGCTGAGAAATTAGTACATGTTTTTATTTTTTCTAGATTAGATTACTGTAACGCTTTATTTTCTGGACTTACATAAGAACATAAGAAAGTTTACAAACGAGAGGAGTCCATTCAGCCCATATTGCTTGTTTGGTTGTTAGTAGCTTATTGATCCTGTAGCTGGTGCAAAATGCAGCTGCAAGAATACTAATGAGAACAAAAAAAATACTCATTACTCCTGCATTGGTATCATTACATTGGCTTCCTGTGCATTATAGGATTGATTTAAAAGTTTTATACAAGTATTTAAAGCATTGAATGGATTAGCTCCAGACTACTTGAATGGCATGCAAATTCCATATCAGTCGGAACACATTCTTAGATCTGCTGATGCTGGTCTCTTGTGTATTCCGAGGGTGAGTCGTAAAAGGATGGGAGAGGCTGCTTTTTGTTTTAATGCTCCCACACTCTGGAACTCTATACCGTCTTTTATTAGAGATTCACCCTCAATTGTTATTTTTAAATCTTGCTTTTTCTTAATATTAACATGTTTTAGTTTGAGTTTTGTTGTTACTACATAAATAAATATGTATTATTATTATTATTATTATTATTATTATTATTATTATTATTATTATTATTATTATTGTGGCAGAGCAGGGTTCTGCCCTTGGAAATACTGGCAGGGATGGAGTTAAATTCTCCTCCCTGCCCAGGTTGATTGCGTCAGATGGGAGCAATCAATCAATTAATTATTCAATTAGTCACCAGCCACCTGGCATAAAAGGAGGCCTCAGCCTCCCAGTGAGGGAGTTCTAGAAGGAGAGGTTTTTTGTGCGCGCTGTGCTTATTATTTTTGAATCCAGTGAAGACAGTGCCCAGCCTGGAAGCCTTATTCTTTTGTAAGTTTCATTTTGTGTGTATTTTGTGTTTTGAAACCTTTTTGTTTGGCCCTCGTGCCGGTTTATTTTGTATTTTTTTGTATATTAAAAGCTTTATTTTTGAACTTTCACACTGTCTCTGAGTCTCACCTCTGTCATCCTGTCACAATTATTACTATTATTATTATTTAGATTGGCAGAAAACATTGAGAATTATTGTAATGGCCATTGACTAGGTGTGTTTTCAGGAGAATTGACGCACACGGCTCAGTCATATGGACAGACTTCACAATTGAAGCATTTAATCTACCCAATTGAAATAGTGTCAGTTCCCCACTAACAGCTTTCCCTCGGGACTCTTGTACTCAAAATGTAGTTAAAGTTATGACTTCATCACACACTGTACCAACCATGCTTCGTCTTTCTTAATACAAGATTTTTGGCGAACAAGTCCGTTTTAATTAATGATTTTGTTCTTGAAACGAATTTAGACATTTTTACTTTAGTTGAGACGTGGTTGAAGCAAGACGGAAATGCATCCTTGGTAGAGGCCTCTGCTTCAGGTTTTTCGAGGTGCTGGTATTGCAATCATTTTTGGCAATGAGTTTAATTATACATCATTTGAAATCCTATATTTTATGTTTCATGGCCAAACTCCTATTTTGGCTGCTTTTATTTATTGTTCCCCTAGAGCCAACTCTTCTTTTCTATATGAATTCAGTGAGTTTTTTTTAATTTTTATAAAACATTATTGATAAACATGATAGGATCTTACTTAGGTGATTTAGGTGGTTTTAATGTACATATTGATGTTGACAGAGATCCTCTTGGTAGAGATTTTCTGGCATTGCTTGAGTCCTTGGATTTTATTCAACGTTACTGGTCCTACTCATATTCATGGCCATTCATTAGACTCGCTTATTTCTCGTGGTCTAATTATAACAAATCTGTCCTTCAATGATCTAACGATTTCAGATCACTATGCGATTGCCTCTGAAATGCAATTACCCGACTCTATGAAACAGTCTATTTTCGATTGCACTCATTCTGGAGCAGTCGGAGAGTTGGTAGATAACTATAATGCCACTCTGACAAACACCTTGGATACTACTGCACCTGTGGCAAAGTGGCTGAGTGAGAACAGGTGCAGGAGTGATGCAGTGCGGTAATTAAACAGACAGAGCCCTGTAATCCAGTTTGGAAAAGTGGGGTTTATTTTTATTCCAGGTCTGGTGACCAAAACAATAATTTCCCCAGTAATACACAACAATGTGTACTGCATGGGGTAAACAATAACAGGATTGCAGTCCCAATTAATAAACACGATATCTGCCCCACAATAATACACGCACGGTCACCAGTCCTGGCTGCGTGCAGTAGTGCTCATGGTGGGTGATACAGGTTAATTAGTGACTGTTGGTGAAGTGCCGTTCCGGCTTAGTGCTGGCCCTCGGCGACAGCTCCGGAACTGTGCTAGCTGTCTGGTAATGTGCAAGACAAGAAAAGACAATTACAAGACAAAACAAACAAAACACTCACTGTACTTTTCTGATTAGGAACGTGTCTCTCACAGTCCTTCTCAGTTTATTTACACAAACCATAAGCGAAGGAACAGATTACCCTTTTATGCCGTCACACATGACCCCTTGGTAAACGAGTGCAACCGCTTCTCCAATCTGCAGCTGCCACGTCGTTTCCCTTCCGGGTCAATGCGTTCTTGCAACGGAATCTCGCCTTCATCCAGACTGGCCGACATCCCGAACCTGGGAAAGAACTGTCAGACCAGCCCGTCCAAAGAACTCTGTTCTCGCTGCTTAGCGCCCTCACAGGTTGGGAGGGAGATTTATAACCAAGAATCATTGTATTTTTGTCACATGCACAGAGACTTTCAACTTCAAACGTTTTTTTTTAAAGGTATGTAAAACCTACAGTTTGTTTGTTGTCCTGTGGAAACACCACCAAATGTTATGTAAATCAAACATTTTTGTTCATAGTTGTATATGCTGTGAAGCTTGCAAATATACAGGATTAAAATTTGAACCTGATGTTGTGAAAACTATAATAAATAAATAAATAAATAAATAAATAAATATTTAGATACATTTTCCCTTTTTCCTACTTCTATAGACAGAATGATTTTATGTTTATGTAGGTACTGTATATTGTATTAAAAAAAAAGTTGAATTTCCATCCCCGTGACTTCACACACCATTTCCCCCTTCCTCCATGATTTTGAACAAATTTACAGTGACTGCACCGTGATTTTTAGTACAAATTTCCATGACAAAATCCCAGCCTTACCCTTCAGTTATTAAAATAGGAATTACAAATCAAACAAAAAATGTCACTCTCCTCCATCTAAAAGATCAAGGCTGGCTTGTCAGAAATATCAAGAGGAATTTACCACAGAATGGTCATTCATTAAAAGAAGTCAAGGGTCTCAATCTCACGTCTGCTGTGAATACTGCTGGACAGACTTCTCTGTGAAACATAGTGGGTGTCACAACTGTACCACTCACATAGGTATGAAGAAACAGCAGCAACAAGTCAAATCTGACACTCCCCATTAATGTATGTTTGTGCAAATGGGTTTTGAGGTTTAACTTGCTTTAAATAATTAAATAATTATTGGATACTACACAGCATTTTGTGTTTTGATAGTTGCAGAGAAGTAAAAATGTAAATAAAAAACATTGCGCTAAATCTTTCTTGAAGTGTTGTTATTTTGATAGTTGAAGTTTGGAGGTTGAATATTTCAGTCCAGGTTTGATAACACTTACGAGATCCTCAAACACTCTTCATTACTAATATTTAAATCCAGAATAAAAAGAATTTCAAATTCCAAAAATCAAAGATTAAGTGTTTTTTTTTTTTTAATTTCTAAATGTTGTGTGTTTACAATTACCAAAATTATAGATTGAACAGCAAAAAATGAGGTCATTGCCTTGCCTAATTTCTAGGGGCTAGCAGCCAGTGGCCATAAAAAATATTTTGCTAGTATATGCCACTGTATTTCTGCATCTCTGCATAAATAATTGTAGACATCTATTTCTTGTAACTTTTTTTTCCTCATCCACAAAAGCAAAACTTTTGCTCCAAAAGATTTTTCCTAAAATTCTTTGTTTTCGAGAAATTTCTAGAAATTATACATTTTCACTGGGGTATGTAAAAAGTTTACTACAACTGTAATATATTAAAACACGAGACAGAATAAATGTTCTAATATAGCTATGTCAAATACATCGGATTTACAACATTTTTCTGTGTCTTTCTTACCTCTAAACATGTTTCTCTGAAACAGACTGTCTCTCCCTTTAGACATTAAATGCTCCTCTCCGTGACATCTCCCCAACAAAGTGTTTCAAGCCTGTAAACAGCAAGAGCAAACTTGCCCTAGCTTGACATTCCCAGATAAGCTGTACCAACCATAGGAGTAATCTAGATTTAAAAACTGCCTGTCTGACCTTTATTAGCACCATGGAATATGAAGAGCTGCTCCGATTTACACAGCTCCTTTGTTCTTTCAATGTAGTAGGCTAATGCTCTGAAGGGCAGAGGAAATGTAGCTCCCAGCGGTCTACTCTGTTTGTGTGTGGACCCTGTTTAAAAGCCTCAAGCTCAATAGGTTGATTCAGATTAAATTCTCGAACCCTCTTTGGCAAGAAAGCTGGATTCAACCGTAGCATAACCTTTGATCTACCTAAAAGGCAGTCTAAAGAGCTGGTTAGGAACAGTATTGAGACTCCATTAGGGGAAGGGGTCCAGGGTGGGGGGCAATCTCCAAGCCCCCCTCTGAAGCAAACAGAGAGATAATGTGCACCAGGTGAAAACTTGTCTACCTTCTGGGTGGAAAGCTGAAATAGATGCAAGGTGCACATTGATCGTGCACCACACGGTGGACAAGGCATCTACCCCACCAGACTGAGGATGTGGATGGCAAGAAAATGACAGGACATTTTGGTTTGTCTGGAGAGGCAAAGAGATCGGCAACTCGAGTGCCAAATATCTTCCAGAGCAGATCCACCACTGGCTGGGACAGCAACCACTCCGCTAGGTCCAGGACTTGGCGACGGAGCAAGTCCTCAGGATGGTTAAGGGAGCTAGAGATGAAGAGTGCCTTGAGAGTGATGTTCTTCTCTGCACACAAATTTGAAGCTTCATGAAAAAGAAGTTAACAAAGTCAGAACGACTGCCTGCATCACCAGAGATATGTAGTAGGCATTCCGCAGGAGACAGTGACAGACCTAAGAGAAGAACATTGTACTAGTATGCAGAACCATCTATCGTGAAGCAAAGGAACTTGTGATGGGGTGGATGAATGCCGAACTGCAAGTAAGCATCCTTCATGTAGTGTGTACCAATCTCCCTTGTGGAGAGTAAACAGAAGTTGGGAACAGTCCAGAACTTGAAACAATGCCAAAATTGAATTCAGAAAAACATCCTATTTCAGCAACAGGAAGTAGAGAGACTAGAAACCCCTGTGAACATCTTGTGGTGGTACAGGAGTGTAATAACTATTTTTGATATAAGTACATAACTGAACTAATCTTTTGGATTCATTCTTGAGCACATAGTATGCAGGGCAGTGTGTGAACTATTGACTGAGGCAATAGGACGGGGTAGTGAGCCTTTGACCAGTTGACTTTAACTGAACCAGACACTAAAGGCCTCTGCAGAATCGTAAATAGATCGGAGCATCTGATCAGAATTTAAGGAGGAAAAGAAAGCTGGAGTAGGAGTAATGTATAGGTCTTTATGTGAAAGTCCTATAAGAACTGTCAACTTGCAGCAAGGACTTTGAACTGGTTTCCGAATCTAACATGGCTCCATAAGAGCATAAGAACATAAGAAAAAAAAAAAATAAGAAAGTTTACAAATGAGAGGAGGCCATTCGGCCCATCTTACTCGTTTGGTTGTTAGTAGCTTATTGATCCCTGAATCTCATCAAGCAGCTTCTTGAAGGATCCCAGGGTGTCACCTTCAACAACATTACTGGGGAGTTGGTTCCAGACACTCACAATTCTCTGTGTAAAAAAGTGCCTCCTATTTTCTGTTTTGAATGCCCCTTTATCTAATCTTCATTTGTGACCTATGGTCCTTGTTTCTTTTTTCAGGTCGAAAAAGTCCCTTGGGTCGACATTGTCAATACCTTTTAGAATTTTGAATGATTGAATCAGATCACCGCGTTGTCTTCTTTGTTCAAGACTGAACAGATTCAATTCGTTTAGCATATGACATGCCTTTTAAACCTGGGATAATTCTGGTCGCTCTTCTTTGCACTCTTTCTAGAGCAGCAATATCCTTTTTGTACTGAGGTGACCAGAACTGAACACAATATTCCAGGTGAGGTCTTACTGATGCATTGTAAAGTTTTAACATTACTTCCCTTGATTTAAATTAAAAAATCAAGCATCTTGTTGGCCTTTTTTATAGTTTCCCCACATTGTTTAGTTGAAGACATTTTGGAGTCAACATAAACTCCTAGGTCTTTTTCATAGATTCCTTCTTCAATTTCATTATCTCCCATATGATATTTAATGCGCATTTTTATTGCCTGCATGCAGTTCCTTACACTTTTCTCTATTAAAGAGAAGATAGTGTATAAACTATAAACCTCTTGACTGCAAGAAGATTCTGTACCCTGCAATAAATGAACGTCCAAGAAAGTTCCGTGTTCAGGATTCCTGCTGATAGGAAAAAGAGATGTCTGCAAGTCAGTTTATCTATGCGTCAAAATAACCATTCCCAGCTTGGATACAAGTTTCTGTTTCCAGTCATAACCACAGCATATCGAGACTGTGTCTGCCTTCGTGGCGAAGCATCCAAGGAAAGAAGGGTGTGTGAAACCCCAAGTTGGGTTTTGAAAATAAAGGAGCCCCAACTTGGGTTTGAAGATTTGTTGCAACAAAGTGAACACTGAACTACAATAGGAGATTTATCTGCAGACTTTTGGTGTCTTCTCCAGAAACTGTTGAGTATAATTTCATTACCTTTCCCTTGTGAAACTAGAGTAATTAATTGTAATTGTAACACATAAAAGTTAATAAAATAGTTATCTTAATTTGCACTTTTAATGCACGTATGAAAAGTCTCAGAGTTTGAACCTTGTTAAAAAGTAACTAAGCTGCTTAACTCATATTGTCATATGAAGTGCTTGTTTGAGAGTATACTTGTTTAATCTTTATTAAACAATTGTAGTCCAGCATTAGCTGTGATATATTATTAAAGGAATTGTAATTGAACAAGGTATGTTTTGCATGTAAGTGATAGATGCATTGTGTTTAACTAGGGTTATTTTGCCTGTAAGCGGCAGACGCAGGGACACTGTGTAGTTGAGCTGAGGGAACTGTCAGCAGAGTGACGTCATCACCTGCTAGCAGAGCCGCGCAGCCTGGACTGAGATTGAGACAGAGGAGTTCATGTACTGTATTAGAATGACATGTTGACACTATAATGGATGTTAGTAAAGCAATAGGATTCCACTTGTACTGTAGTTAAATGCGCTTTTTATACAAAAGTATCACAAAGCACTATACAGTACATAACAGAAAAAAGAACAAACCACAATACATTTGTATAGCACATCACACATACAACTACTACAAATAGACCATTTCTAGTTAGAAATGTTTGTAATTGAATTGCAACAACTCTTTCTAGAACCTTATCTAAGAATGGTAGATTGGAGATTGGTCTATATTTATGGAGGACTTTAGGGTCCAAATTAGGCTTTAGGCTTTACCACAGCTACCTTAAGTGCTGAGGGAACTATACCAGAACCATGAACCATTTATAATTTTTAAAATGTGGGTATTAATAACACCAAAAACATCTTTTAATAGTTTTGTAGAAATAGGATCAAGAGAGCATGTAGTAGCTCTCATATGTTGAACTAGCTCTGTCAGTTCCTGTAAGGTAATCAAAGAAAACACCCCCATAGTAGCCTTAGATGTAGTTGGTAAAATTGTGCTGGAGTCCTTCTTAATAGAAGGGGTCTGTGGAATTTAATTTCTGATATCTAGTATTTTATTTTTAAAGAAATGTAAGAAGTCATTATAGCTGTGAGGGGCTCCATTGTCAAGGGTAGACCTATTATGGGAAGGATTCATTAATTTATCTAGGGTAGCAAAAATAAATCTAGGATTATTTTTTTCAATTAAATTAGAATATGGTGATGTAGCCAACACCAGAGCCTTCCTATATTTAACCAGGTGGCTCTTCCATGTGATGTAATGAACGTGCAGTTTGGATTCTCGCCATCTCCGTTCTAGTTTACTGCCCTCATATTTCAGCTTACAAGTTGTGTCATTAAACGGTGTGCTTTTTTTTTAAAGACACTCTCCGAGTTTTGATTGCCGTTACAGTATCTAAGATACCAGTCAAAGTGTTGTTGTAGGTATTAACCAGCTCATCTACTGATAAGGACTCAGAGTTGTAATGAGCTCAATAAATCAGAAAGCTTAACAGCAATTGAAGAATTAATTACGCAGGATTTAAATGTATAGTCCACAGTCTTTGTAGATACTGGCAGATTCACCTCAAAAAGAATGTCAAGATGATCAGAAATAGTAAAATCTAGGATTATGACATTCTTAACAGCTAAACCACAAGAAATTACCAGATCTAAAGTATGGCTGCGATTATGCATAGAACCTTTGACATGCAAGTTATAATCTAAGGCAGCGGTGGCCAATACGTGGATCGCAAAAGATTCTTTGGTGAATCTCAGGGTAAATCAGAACAAGCACCAGCATATAAGATTGCAGCAGTTTTTGTTACGGCTGATGGACAGAGCCTTCTGTGTCGTCCAGTAGCACAGATGAAAATATCCTGACAGTTTCTGCATGCGAGACTAAAAAAATGCTTGTGCGAACGTACATTTTTATTTAGGCGCATGTATGCGACTAGAAATTCCTAAAGGTTGACTATAAACAATAAACGTGATTTATTTTTTCAGCTGAAAAGTATAAAACAGAAGAAAAAAAAACCTCACAGTCGGATCTAAACTCATAGCTTAATCGTAATGTACTCTGGGAATGTAGTTTATTGGTGTCCACTGCCCACTGTTAATCACACATTAAAAACTACAAATCCCATACCGCGCCAATTTCACTGATTTATCAGTGCGATGGCTACTCGTTTCCAGACAGTTTGTCAAACCAAGATGAGGCAAATAACAAATTCATGTAAGTCGGCATCTTTACAAGAAATTAGCAATGCTGGTGTGTCAGAAGATGAAAGCGAACAGGGAACCTCGAGTTAGTTACAGCATATTCATCGTTGTAAAATACAAGTTCAACCAACAGTGAACTTGAAGTTTGACAGTGTTAAAAGAAGCCCCATGTTTTGCACGTTTTATCAGGATACAGGGAAACTGATGGCAGGCAAGACTGCATTTTTAACAGAGAGCCAGAAGTTCAAACATGAAAATATATTAAATACAGTGCTTTAAGTTGTCCATTTTAATTTTGATGATGCAAATGTATTGAACTGCACAAGTGTTATGTAAGAAAGGAAGGAAAAAAAGATTTATAGATATTCAGCAATACATTTGAGCAAAAATGGTATTATTATTGTTCTAATTTTTTGTGTGTGTGTGTGTGTGTGCCCCTAAATTTTGAAGAGCGCGTCTATCTTTTTTTTTTTTTTTTTTTTTAATTAGGCGCACATGTTCCTAAAAAAGTTACCGTAGAGCGTTGTTACGTTTTTGTTGTTGTGGTTGTTTTGTTTTATTATTGCTATTACGTATTGGACACTGTTATATTAAATCCCGCTGATAATTGTTGGTCACAGCTTACTGGTGGATCGCGGAGCCCGTTGATCGCAGTGTTTGGTGTATTGGCCACCACTGATCTGAGGAATCCAGTAGCCTCAAAAATTCAAAGGAGTTAGAATCAGAATGAATGTCAACATGAAGGTTAGAATCACCCAATAAAATAATCCTATCATATCTGACTGTCACTATAGATAGCAGAACCCCCAAATCCAGTCAGAAATAGCGAGTTTGACTTAGGTGGTTGATAAATAATCACAATATGAACAGGTAATGGACTGTTTAATGTCAAGGTTAAAACTTCAAAAGATAAATAACCCTCAACAATTGCCTGTTTGATTCTAAGTTCACTACGGAAAACAGTAGCAAGTCCATCACCTCTCCCCCTAGAGTGAGTTTTCTGGAAAAAAGAATCGTTAGGTGGAGAAACCTCAATCCGGGAAACATTGTCATTCGGTCCAAGCCAAGTTTAAGTTACATAGAGAATATCAATGTTGTAATCCTGAATAAAATCACTAATTAACAGAGCCTTATTAGACAGAGACCTGACATTAAATAAACCTAGGCGTAAATTGGTCCAAATGAAGAGCATGTGATTGAGCAGGGGTAATAGGAATTTGGCGAAGGTTACTGTAAGAACATAAGAAAGTTTACAAACGAGACAAGGCCATTTGGCCCATCTTGTTTGTTTGGTTGTTAGTAGCTTATTGATCCCAGAATCTCATCAAGCAGCTTCTTGAAGGATTCCAGGGTGTCAGCTTCAACAACATTACTGGGGAGTTGGTTCCAGACCCTCACAATTCTCTGTGTAAAAAAGACCCCTGGTCCTTGTTTCTTTTTTCAGGTCGAAAAAGTCCCTTGGGTCGACATTGTCAATACCTTTTAGAATTTTGAATGCTTGAATCAGATCACCGCTTGGTCTTCTTTGTTCAAGACTGAATAGATTCAATTCTTTAAGCCTGTCTGCATACGACATGCCTTAAAACCCGGGATAATTCTGGTTACTCTTCTTTGCACTCTTACTAGAGCAGCAATATCCTTTTTGTAGGGATGTGACCAGAACTGAACACAATATTCTAGATGAGGTCTTACAAATGCATTGTAAAGTTTTACCATTACTTCCCTTGATTTAAACTCAACACTTTTCACTATATATCCGAGCATTTTGTTGGCCTTTTTTTATAGCATCCCCACATTATCTAGATGAAGACATTTTTGAGTCAACATAAACTCCTATGTCTTTTTCATAGATTCCTTCTTCAATTTCAGTATCTCCCATATGATATTTTATTGCCTGCGTGCAGTACCTTACACTTTTCTCTATTAAATGTCATTTGCCATGTGTCTAACCAGTTCTGAATGCTGTCTAGATAATTTTGAATGACTTTTGCTGCTGCAACAGTGTTTGCCACTCCTCCTATTTTGGTGTCGTCTGCAAATTTAACAAATTTGCTTAATATACTTACAATATAGGAGGCTCTGTGGTCCAGTGGTTAAAGAAAAGGCCTTGTAACCAGGAGGTCCCACCTCAGCCACTGACTCATTGTGTTACCCTGAGCAAATCACTTAACCTCCTTGTGCTCCGTCTCTCAGGTGAGACGTAATTGTAAGTGACGCTGCAGCTGATGCATAGTTCACACACCCTAGTCTCTGTAAGTTGCCTTGGATAAAGGCGTCTGCTAAATAAACTAATAATAGTATACCAGAATCAAAGTCATTAATGTAGATTAGGAATAGCAGATGACCTAATACTGATCCCTGTGGTACTCCACTGGCTACCTCGCTCCATTTTGAGGTTTCTCCTTTAATCAGGACTTTCTGTTTTCTACATCTTAACCAATCCTTAATCCATGTGCATGCATTTCCTTGAATCCCCACTGCGTTCAGTTTGAGAATTAATCTTTTATGCGTTACTCAGCGCGTAATGGGAATGGCAGGAAACTTTAACCTGAATTGTACATGCCTCTTTAGATTCCTTCCCCTCCCCAGTTCCTGGTTTAAATACCTTGCTAGCTGATGTTCGATGTTATCAGCTAGCCTGCTTGCCCCTGACCTATTTAGGTGCAGTCCATCTTTCCTATAATATCTATTCCTTTTCCAAAAGTAATCCCAGTTGTTTATAAATCCCAGCCCTTCTTCCCCACCACCAACAACAGGTAGTAGACCAGAGAGAATAATTCTGCATCCTAACTTTTTCAACTGTCTTGTTAATTATTTAAAATTCTCTTTCGGAATCTCAACTCGTCCATGAGGGTTAACTGATTGGCTTGATTGGGTACAAACCCCCCAGACCGGACGAGGAGGGACGCTGCAGCATAGGATTTGTTGGCTAATAGAAAGATCAAGGCCAGGCGTAACTGGCATCTCAGAGAAAAAGTCCTGCTGAGCCGGAGCAAACCTAAAGATATTTTCTGGGCAATGCAGGGGCAGAAAAAAAATTGGCCCAAGACACTTCTGCAGAAGAGGAAGATTTGGAGGGCTCACAGTGCCTGAAACCTGTTAAATAATGTGCATGTCTTTTTATATTGCTGCTACATTTTTTAACGTGTGTAGGGGAGCTGTGTTTATTTAGTTTGACAGTTTATTAATGTTTGTCTGTTACTTTATTATTATAGTGTATTAACATACACTTGCCTATTGCTTTTCTTTTACTTATTCAGTTAATTTCATATGTTGATGCACATGTGTCATGACAAGTAATAAATGTTTATTTATTGATTCATATTGTGTCTGATGGCTAACTCCGTCTTAGAGAACACTTTGCTTGCTTCCAGAGGGGTGTTCTCTTAGCTGAGACTACTGTATAACTTGCTTGCTATTATTGCAAACAAAACATGTCAACATACACTGGAAGTAAAGAAGAGTATACAGCAATAGAGCAATGACGCCATCATTCATCTCTGCATGCTTTCAATAGAGCAATCACCCCACCATTCATCTCTGCATGCTTTCAAGAGCCATCACCCCACCGTTCATCTCTGCATGCTTTCAATAGAGCAATCACCCTGCCATTCATCTCTGCATGCTTTCAATAGAGCCATCACCCCACCATTCATCTCTGCATGCTTTCAATAGAGCCATCACCCCACCATTCATCTCTGCATGCTTTCAATAGAGCAATCACCCCACCATTCATCTCTGCATGCTTTCAATAGAGCAATCACCCCACCATTCATCTCTGCATGCTTTCAATAGAGCAATCACCCCACCATTCATCTCTGCATGCTTTCAATAGAGCAATCACCCCACCATTCATCTCTGCATGCTTTCAATAGAGCAATCACCCCACCATTCATCTCTGCATGCTTTCAATAGAGCAATCACCCCACCATTCATCTCTGCATGCTTTCAATAGAGCAATCACCCCACCATTCATCTCTGCATGCTTTCAATAGAGCAATCACCCCACCATTCATCTCTGCATGCTTTCAATAGAGCAATCACCCCACCATTCATCTCTGCATGCTTTCAATAGAGCAATCACCCCACCATTCATCTCTGCATGCTTTCAATAGAGCAATCACCCCACCATTCATCTCTGCATGCTTTCAATAGAGCAATCACCCCACCATTCATCTCTGCATGCTTTCAATAGAGCAATCACCCCACCATTCATCTCTGCATGCTTTCAATAGAGCAATCACCCCACCATTCATCTCTGCATGCTTTCAATAGAGCAATCACCCCACCATTCATCTCTGCATGCTTTCAATAGAGCAATCACCCCACCATTCATCTCTGCATGCTTTCAATAGAGCAATCACCCCACCATTCATCTCTGCATGCTTTCAATAGAGCAATCACCCCACCATTCATCTCTGCATGCTTTCAATAGAGCAATCACCCCACCATTCATCTCTGCATGCTTTCAATAGAGCAATCACCCCACCATTCATCTCTGCATGCTTTCAATAGAGCAATCACCCCACCATTCATCTCTGCATGCTTTCAATAGAGCAATCACCCCACCATTCATCTCTGCATGCTTTCAATAGAGCAATCACCCCACCATTCATCTCTGCATGCTTTCAATAGAGCAATCACCCCACCATTCATCTCTGCATGCTTTCAATAGAGCAATCACCCCACCATTCATCTCTGCATGCTTTCAATAGAGCAATCACCCCACCATTCATCTCTGCATGCTTTCAATAGAGCAATCACCCCACCATTCATCTCTGCATGCTTTCAATAGAGCAATCACCCCACCATTCATCTCTGCATGCTTTCAATAGAGCAATCACCCCACCATTCATCTCTGCATGCTTTCAATAGAGCAATCACCCCACCATTCATCTCTGCATGCTTTCAATAGAGCAATCACCCCACCATTCATCTCTGCATGCTTTCAATAGAGCAATCACCCCACCATTCATCTCTGCATGCTTTCAATAGAGCAATCACCCCACCATTCATCTCTGCATGCTTTCAATAGAGCAATCACCCCATCATTCATCTCTGCATGCTTTCAATAGAGCAATCACCCTGCCATTCATCTCTGCATGCTTTTAGGTGTTCACATTCCTCTGTGCGCTCGCACTAACAACAAACAAGAGAGTACGTGTCATAGTAATAATGTGCATGTTATTGTTTGCAGAAAGGTTTTTTTATTCATCACAAATCTTACATATGTATGTTTTTCTGTTTTTAAAAACATATTTTTTATTCTTCAGCAATCTCATGTTTTGTATGTATTATTTGTATGGATTATACTGTTTAGATATAAATGGTTTCTTTTGTTTATTGCATGCATTGTTATTTACAACAAACTATTTTTATTGTGTATGATGTTTGTTATTCTTTTCAAAAACAACTATTTTGTATTAAAAAAAAGTACATATCAAATGTTTGTGTCTTACTTATTTTACTGGCATACATAGGCTTAAAGGATTAATGTTATATATCATTGATTTATGTTTTATTTTCTTTCTAATAGTATTTAATAGCAATTCAGGGGTAAAAATAGCAATTATTTCAAAATCTGGTACCTCTATTTTTACATCTGGATTGAAGGTTTGCTTTATTATTTTTGTGAAAATAACAAAACGTATCATAACCCTGGTTCCCTGAAATAGAAATGTAACCATTATCGTATGGTTATTTACCTCTTAAAGATCTGAAACCTAAATAAGATATACCAAAGCTGCTCGCAGAGCCTGTGATGCTGTCATGGCCCGCCCCTGAGGGCACAATAAGGACTGCGCCCACAGATCTCGGTGACATTTTTCCTTCAAGGCTGCTGCAATCACTGAAGCTGCGACCTTGAAGGTTAATGGTTACATTTCTATTTCAGGGAACTAGGGTTATGGTAATAACGTTAGGTTAATATCATAACCCTGATTCCCTGAAATAGAAATGTAACCATTACCAAAACTGGAATAAAATATCAAAGCTGCTTGCAGAGCCTGTGCCACAGTCATGACCCGCCCCCGAGGGCACAAAATGACAATGCTCACAGACCTCGGCATCATTTTTTCTTCAAGTCTGCTGCAATCATGGACGCCGGGCACGAGGCCGCAGTGGGATGTAACAAACATGTATTGAGGTGTTTGGTGATAAAACGAGTGATCAGGAGATGATTTATCAGTATGCATGAAGAGGTATGTGAAAAATACAGCGAACGAGGGATGGGGTGGGGCTGGAGATGCAGTACTGAGTGTCCTGTTGATATGCAGTGCCTTTTAAACTTTTTTTATTAGGTGCGTGTCAGGCGCGTCAGGTCCAATTTATTTTCACACGCGCAGTTAATTTTAGACGCGCTGTTTACAAGTATTTCTTTTCCAGTGTCAAACGGGTTTAAAAGGCCCTGCATATCAACAAAGCACTCACTAGGCATCTCCAGCCCCGCCCCACCCTTTCGTAACTATTAATAATAATAGTCGTACATATCGATCAATCATCTCCTAATCGTTTTATCACCTAACTCCTCAATAATGCGATCCAAGTCATTATTTTATTACTATAACATCTCAAAAAAGCTCCCAGCTTGTTTCCTTATGGCTGCCGTTATCTGATGCCAGGGGCAAGTATGACTATTCATGAGATACGCCTTTCTTTTTTTCGGCTTGTCTCGGCTCCTGTCGCTCCCACTCGGCCATTGAATGGTTTTCTCGGCTTTTTCCGGAGAAAAAAATGACTAGAAACACGTATTTTCGTCTTTTTGATGATGTCGGACAGGGTTCGACATTGGACCGGATAGGAATAATTGCAATGTCGGACCAGGTCCAACATAGGACCGCAAAGGGTTAAACAAAGCGTAAAATAAATTGGGCCTGACGAGCCTGAGACACGCTGAATAAATGGACCGCAAAGGGATAATTATCACACATATTTTGTGTAAAAACACAATAATTGTGAAAATCTATAGCAGATAGAAGCAACACGTACTTATTTGAACAAGGCTCTCCAGTCAGGTCAGCTCTTGAAAGAAAAAATGTCACTGAGATCTGTGGGCGCAGTCCTTATTGTGCCCTCAGGGGCGGGCCATGACAGCGTCACAGGCTCTGCGAGCAGCTTTGGTATATCTTATTTAGGTTTCGGGTCTTTAAGAGGTAAATAACCATACGATAATGGTTACATTTCGTACTTGAAAGGGAAGCATTATTACACTACTCTAAGGAAATTTGATACAGTGCCTTGCATAAGTATTCACCCCCCTTGGACTTTTCCACATTTTGTAGTGTTACAACCTGGAATTAAAATGGATTTAATTGGGATTTTTACCATTTGATTTACACAACATACTTAACACTTTGAAGGTGCAAAATATTTTTTATTGTGACACAAAAGTTAATTAAATAAAAAAAAGACATTTGTTGGTTGCATAAGTATTCACCCCCCTGAGTCAATACTTGATAGAAGCACCTTTGGCAGCAATTACAGCTGTGAGTCTTTTTGGGTAAGTCTCCACCAGCTTTGCACATCTGGATCCTGCAATTTTTGCCCATTCTTCTTGGCAAAATTGCTCAAGCTCTGTCAAGTTGGATGGGGACCGTTGGTGAACAGCAATTTTCAAGTCTTGTCACAGATTCTCAATCGGATTGGGCTGGGCTTTGACTGGGCCATTCTAAGACATTCAGGTTCTTGTTTTTAAACCACTCCAGTGTAGCTTTGACTGTGTGTTTAGGGTCATTGTCCTGCTGGAAGGTGAACCTCCACCCCAGTCCCAGGTCTCTTGCAGACTGAAACAGGTTTTCCTCTAGAATTTCCCTGTATTTGGCTCCATCCTTGCCCTCAATCCTGACCAGTTTCCCAGTCCCTGCCATCCCCATAACATGATGCTGTCACCACCATGCTTCACCGTGGGGATGGTGTTCTCAGGGTGATGAGCAGTGTTAGCTTTGCGCCACACATAGTGTTTTGCGCTAAGGCCAAAAGGTTCAATTTTGGTCTCATCAGACCAGAGAACATTTTTCCACGTTTGCTGTGTCTCCCACATGCCTTTTGGCAAAATCCAAACAGGATTTGATATGGGTTTTTTTCAGCAATGGCTTTCTTCTCGCCACTCTTCCATAAAGCCCAGCTTTGTGGAGCGTCCGGGTTATAGTTGTCCCATTGACGGTTTCTCCCACCTCAGCTGTGGATCTCTTCAGAGTTACCATTGGCCTCTTGGTTGCTTCCCTGACTAATGCCCTCCTTACCTGGTCACTGAGTTTTGGTGGACGGCCTTCTCTAGGCAGAGTCGCGGTTGTGCCATATTCTTTCCATTTTTTAATAATGGATTTAAAGGTGCTCCGGGGGATGTTCAAAGTTTGGGATATTTTTTTATAACCCAACCCTGATTGTGCTTTTCCAGGACTTGTTTTGACAGCTCCTTG
Source organism: Acipenser oxyrinchus oxyrinchus (assembly GCA_030684275.1). NCBI lineage: Eukaryota > Metazoa > Chordata > Actinopteri > Acipenseriformes > Acipenseridae > Acipenser > Acipenser oxyrinchus. The sequence continues at coordinate 6,619,712 of CM060282.1, forward strand.
GTCTTCATGATGCTGTTTGTCTAGATATGCTCTCTAACAAAGTCTGGGGCCTTCCAGAAACAGGTGTATTTAATCTGAGATCATGTGACACTTTAATTGCACACAGGTGGACTCCATTCAACTAATTATGTGACTTCTGAAGGCAATTGGTTGCACCAGAGCTAATTTAGGGGTGCCACAGCAAAGGGGGTGAATACTTATGCAATCAAGACTTTTCAGTTTTTTATTTGTAAATAATTTTGAAAAATATGTAGATTTTTTTCCCCACTTCAACATTATGGACTATTTTGTATAGATCAGTGACAAAAAATCCTTATTAAATCCATTTTAATTGCAAGTTGTAACACTTCAAAATGTGGAAAAGTCCAAGGGGGGTGAATACTTATGCAAGGCACTGTAGTCCATATTAATATTTGGAATGTATGGTACTTTCAATGGAGAGCTATTGAGCACAGAGTTTAGGTGGGGTATTTTGGAATGCAGGGTCTGTCTCAATACATTACAGGCTGACTAGATTGAGAGCAAATATGACCATTTATGGGCATTTGTGTAGGGGGTTTTACAGCTCTGCTCTGCTTGGTTGCATGGGGGGATGGGAGAATCTCAGAGAATCTACAGATGCAAAGGAATGTGTGTGAGGCTTGGAGACTTGCCACGTACAGGTATAGTGAGGAGGGGTCATAAATGACATAATTAAAAGGGTGTGTTTTGGAACCTACAAAACTGAAGTGAATGCATTGTGTGGTGCTCAGTTCTACCAATCTCACTGCAGCTCAGAGTGACGTGACTCTGTACAATAGTTCTATTCTTGTATTACATCAATAAACATATTTTTGACTTTCACTAATATTGTTTTTCAGTTTTCATCAATTTTTCCTTACACTACCAAGGTGCTAAAGCAGTAAGCACACAGCACAATAAGAACAAAAAAATATATTTTTCTAGCGAAAATGTCACAAAGACACAAAATATAAAGCAAGGGAAAGGAACACTGTCATGTTGCTGGTCCTTTTAGGAAAATAAATTGTGAGGGTCGGCTGCTCGGCCACTTTCCTCTTATAGACTTCCTGTCGTGAGAGGGGCTTCTGCAGCCAACCAAGTTAAAGCTTTGGTATATACCTGTCAAGACAGACTGACAAGAAAATGACTCATTCCTGAGTGGAATTAACCTTTGTAAGATAACAATCCATTTAAATGAAAAAATAAATCCAGCTATGAAATGATATGGGGTTTGAGTCCCTGAAGAACTATTATCAATTCAATTCATATTTGGGGATGACTGTGAACAAGTTGTGGGTTAAATTATGCATACTATATATCAGTACAGTGAAGGAAAAGAGGACACATGCATTTGTAAATAATTAAAGTTTTATTCATTACAAATTTTACAGTCACCCCTGTTTAAAAAAAAAATAAAATAATATGTGCCAGCCTTTGCAGAGAGGCAGAGTACATGCTTGACTTGTCAAGGAAGCGGAGTGCTCCACTTGCTGTTTTCTAAGTTCCTCATATCAGGAGTGGCTATTTGAAGTATTTATAGATGTGCTCCTTCTCTAGCTACCCGAGCTATCTGGTAGTTAACAAGAAAAAGCCACACAGACAAAGTAAAATACCAATGTAAGCCCAAAAATCAGGGTTTACTGCAACTATAAACTGGTAATAGTGCCTTTATTATTATTTTAAAAACAAGTACCGGTAAATGGAAGTTAAAGTAAGTTTAGAACAGAAGACAAAAAGCTCTCTACACAGAGAGTTAGAAATACATGGAATAGCCTACCAAGTGAATTAGTAGGATCTACAATACTAGGAAACATGCATTCCTATTAAATTAGACCCTCCAATTAGGGGCAAATGGTGTGCTAAGAAGGGGTGAGCCTGATTGTCAAACTGCTCTTATGTTCCTACTTGTATCTTCAATAGTTTTGCTTGAATTCTGTTTTGTTTTTAAAGCTAGAAATTCTTTCTGTAGTTATGCAGTCATCTACTGTGTGGTAGAACCCTGCAATGCAGCTTCCTGATTGTGGATGAAAGAAGTCATAAAAACAGCAAGTGGAGCGACCTGCTTTCCTGAAAATACATGAGGAAGAAACCAGGAAGGACATACTCCACAACCATGTTTGGGTCTGTTCCTGTATTGACAGCGCCACAAAAACAGCCACTCCCTGTCACAAGTACAGAACTCTCCTTGTCACCATGGAAACAGTTACAACTCAGAATATAAAGAAAAAAGAAACAAGGACCAGGGGTCACAAATGGAGATTAGACAAAGGGGCATTCAGAACAGAAAATAGGAGGCACTTTTTTACACAGAGAATTGTGAGGGTCTGGAACCAACTCCCCAGTAATGTTGTTGAAGCTGACACCCTGGGATCCTTCAAGAAGCTGCTTGATGAGATTCTGGGATCAATAAGCTACTAACAACCAAACCAGCAAGATGGGCCGAATGGCCTCCTCTCGTTTGTAAACTTTCTTATGTCCTTATGTTCTTATAACAAAGAGGTGGGATTGAAGGAGAGTTCTGACTGCACTACTCTGTCTGAAATGCCAAACACATGTCAAGCAAATTGTACCTGCAAAATAATATCATTATTAAGAACATGGCACTACCCAGTATAAATACAACAGACATGTAAGAGCACTGTTAAAAAGCCACTATGATTTTGTGCATCTTGCTCTTAATGTGCAAACAGTCAGGTCAGGCATCATTCAGCTAAACCAAACCATCAAAAAAAAACATCTTTTCTTGTATTTACATTATTGAGATCCAGTGCATTTTGCTCACCTTTTTTAAATACATGAGGTAATATATGCATGTCAGTTAAGATCAGTTCCTGCTTTTGATTGCTATTTAATGTTTATATTAGTTTCAGGGTGTATACATCATTGTGCTTTGGTGGCTATTACACTAATATACATCTTTGTGATGTACTGGAAATAAAAGTGAATACAAATTTTAGTAAAATAAAAATAAAAATCAAGACTGCAGGAGTAATGGAAAATAAGGGCCAGTAGGGGTTAAGTAAGTACGTTTTTATTAATCAAATACAATTCTATGCAGATGAAACCTTATTGATGGTTGACTCAGTATTTAGTTCATAAAAACAGACCCTAGAAAAGTCCTGTGTTGCATCTCATGTTTAGAGTTGTATTGCACTTATTAAAGTATTTTTTGTTAATCATCTTATTGTATCTTTCTCTTTTTAAAACATTGTTTACGCAAAAAATAATTTACTCAGAGAGGATTTTTAGTGGATTTGCATTTTGTGATGATGTTTGACATTGTAGTTTTGAAGTCTGCAACACAGGGTTAAATAACTCCCATAGGCTCAATAAATCATGAGAATAAGTTAATAGTATTTGGTAAGGTGGCTGCTGTGGAATTGTCAAATTGCTAAACAATTTTCATTAACAAAAAAAAAAAGAATTAGATTTAAGTTAATTCTGTGTTGTGCATTTAAAATCATATTATTAAAAAATAATTATCTGACATTAGCTACATCACAAGTTCCTGGTGGGTGAATACTCCTTATTTTGTGTAAGACTGCAGCTTAGTAGGTATTGTTCAGCTTAGTTAATGCATCCACACCTTGACTCCTCTTTATAGCGTCCATTCCTAACACAGCAGTGGTGAGTCTCTTATTTTTCTAAGAGTGTCATCTTGCGCAGTATGTTTAAAACATTCTACAGGGAGTCCCATAAGGCAGCATCATTGGCATTATTTCTAACATTGGTTGTCTGTATTTTCTTTCCGGTGTGAAATGTCTTGAAGCGAAGAGGAACAGATTCAGATCATTATGGTGTGTGGTGCAGAATGTTATGAGGGTGTGGCTGCCCAATGACCAGAGAGCATCCACATCAGCCTGGTATCCAGTATGATACGATGCCCGGCTTATGGGGCTTCCAATATAACAGTTATATAGAATTGATCAATGATCAAACAAAATGCTGATAAACTCCATTCACTGGGAAAACACAATCAAAACAATGTCCACCACCATTCCATTTCAAACCATCAGCTCCTCTGAAAAGCTCTGTCTACAGTGTTGGATTTACATTGCACCCTGCAGGCCATATTTTCACCATCATATTGTTTGGGGTCAATAAGAAACTCATGGGAGTTGACTCACAAAACGAAGTGAGTAAGGCAATCGCCAAAATGTTTGTCTTAATTTCCAGATTACAGCACTCCATCTCATACCCCTGTAGAAAGACTGCCACGTCTATTTGTTAATGTGTATCTTGAAGTTTATTTGTTACAATGTGTATCTTAAGTGTATTTGTTACTGTGTATCCTAAGTGTATTTGTTACTGTGTATCTTAAGAGCTCATATAGGTTTCATTTTCTCAAAAAACTAAGATAAACAACAATAGTGCCTGTCTGCTTGTAAAACTAGGAACACATCTTTAAAAACAACTTTAGTAAGTGTGGCTCTAATACACAGTTCATGACACCAAAAAACAAAACAGAATTTGCAAGATGACACTCCATAAGAGGCGGCCACTTGTATGAACTACAATAGATATATCTAGCCATCTGTTAAGATTCAGACAATCCACAAAATAAGCTCTTAAACCACCATCTGCAAAGCAGGCAACGCCCCACCCATTCCTGTAGGGGGCCTTCCATGAAGCAGAGTCCCATGACTGGAGGGGTGATGAGATACTCTCCCAAGCTAGCCCACCTCCCCACTCCAGAACTGCACTGCCCTCCCACGCAGAAGCCCTCTCACTGTGGAGCATGATCAGGGGATGGGACAACAGATCTTCTGGTTTTGGGGGGTGGAGGAGGAGGAGGTTTGGAGTCCCCTTTAACTGGTAACGGGGGCCCAATCTGAGAGAGATGGAGAAAGAGAGTGTTAATCATATAACATAATGCTAAACAGAATACTGAAGACTGAAAACATTTAAAGTTGATTCTTACATTAAAAAGATTGATGCAAAGAATAAGGGTTTACACTCTGGTGTACCTAACAAACTTCTGAGTTTTAAATAGTTATCAGGATGTGATGACTGAAACATGTAACAAAGTGAATACTGGATTCCTTCGAATTTAAGATGCCCTCAAATTTAAGATGCAATCCAAATTCCCCACCCTCGATTTGAGGAAAAATTAAAACATCAAATAAAGATGTATGGAGGCAGTTTGCAGAGCATTAGTTACGTGCTGTTCTCATTTCCAGTGGTGATTGCACCTGTTTTCTCCCTTTTTGTGACCTGTGGTATTGTTTGGAATGTCGAAAAATACAGGGGATCAGCATTTCCGGTCTGTCCAAGCTGGAACTATTTGTTAGAACGGAGCCCAATAATGAAATGCTGAAATAGTGAAAGCTTCTCTCCGATTTTTTTTTCCTTTTTTGAAATTTGGACTCGGCGATACAAATTTGGACTCGGCGATACAAGACTTTTCACATCACAAAATACAAGCTGAACAGAAAATGGTGATAATCCAATATCACAATAAAAGATCTGGATTTAGTTTTTTCTTTTTGATAATTTTAAAGAAAGGAACAGTTGTATTACAATAACAGTATAGAATATATATATATATATAGACACAAGAACTTGAAGTTTTGAAAGCACTTGCGTGCAAATTTTTATTAATTACAGAAATAAAAGACAAATGAACAAAAACAAAAGAAAACTTAACTCCATTTTTGGAGCGCTAACTACACTTTTTCTCAGTCCCTAACCAACACCTCGGGCAGCTAAGCCGTTTACCGATGAAACAAAACAATTTTAAACACACAAATACAAAGTTTTCCACACTAACTTTATGAATACTGAAATTGAAGAAGGAATCTATGAAAAAATCTATGTCTTCATCTAGACAATGTGGGGAAGCTATAAAAAAGGCCAACAAGATGCTCGGATATATTGTGAGAAGTGTTGAATTTAATTCAAGGGAAGTAATGTTACAACTTTACAATGCATTAGTAAAACCTCACCTAGAATATTGTGTTCAGTTCTGGTCACCTCATTACAAAAAGGATATTGCTGCTCTAGAAAGAGTGCAAAGAGCAACCAGAATTATCCTGGGTTTAAAAGGCATGTCGTATGCAGACAGGCTAAAAGAATTGAATCTATTCAGTCTTGAACAAAGAAGACTATGCAGTGATCTGATTCAAACATTCAAAATCCTAAAAGGTATAGGCAATGTCGACCCAGGGGACTTTTTTGACCTGAAAAAAGAAACAAGGACCAGGGGTCACAAATGGAGATTAGATAAAGGGGCATTCAGAACAGAAAATAGGAGGCACTTTTTTACACAGAGAATTGTGAGGGTCTGGAACCAACTCCCCTGTAATGTTGTTGAAGCTGACACCCTGGGATCCTTCAAGAAGCTGCTTGATGAGATTCTGGGATCAATGAGCTACTAACAACTAAACAAGCAAGATGGGCTGAATGGCCTCCATTCTGGTTTGTAAACTTTATGTTCTTATGTAATAAAAATGAGTGATAGAATGGAAAAGGTCAGCAGTCTGGTAAATGAAAATCTGATCAGAGCGCAAGAACTACAAAAGACGGCGTATAACGCCAGCACTTGTATAGAGTTCAGGTGGAGACAAAGCGTTAGTTTTGCTGCCTTCAAATGCACACAAGTTTTTGTCTAAATGGCACGGACCTTCCAAATAGCAGAGAAGTTAAGTAATGTAAACTATAAAAGTGTCTCAGACAGGGAAAAGGAAACCATACCAGAGTTTCCATGTTAATCTGGTGAAAACATGGGTAGACAGGGAACCTGCATGGTACAGTATGAAGAATTAGAACTGGGTCCCTAGTTGCCGGGTACGGCAAGTCCGAGTGAAATAAAAATTGGGGAACATTTGACTGCAGAGCAGAGTACTGTAATTAAAGAGCTAATTGAAAGGAATGGTAGTTCCTCGAGCCAAGTTATCAGCGAGAACTGCCAGAGACTCTGTACAGCAAAGATAGTTTACATGTTTTCAGAATATTGGCGCAGCAAAAATAAATCAACCAAAAGCACCATTTCACTTTTAATTTGTAGTTCCAAACATGCTTAGGTGAAATGTAGAAAACAAAAAGTCAATATCTGGCATACAGTGAGAGAAATAAGTCGCCAAAGTAAGGTAACAATTTCTTCTCCTCCTTCTTTTGCAGATTTTTGCAGACCAGGCACATTTATCCACGCATATGTATATTACAGGACGGGGGTGTGGGTGGGTGGGGCACACAGCAGTCCCTCGGTTAAAACCACACTCTGATCACTCCCCTGGGACGTGTCCTATATGTCACATGACACACAAAGGTCATTTTCTCTGATGGCAACTAGACTCAACCGTAAGCCTTTCACATTGTCTAACTGACAAGTTAGGAAGGTTTCCAAGTGTGGATTGCTATATGATCACTTAACTAAACCCTTAATTAAACTGATAATTTGCTTAATTAGACCCTTTTACTTGTTTTCTGCTCTTAAACAGTTGCAGATTTAAATTTAGGTATAACATTTTATAAGTAACTTGAACTCTGCAACTGTCTAAAAGCTGAAAACAATTAAACAGGTCTAATTGCGCAAATTATCAGTTCAATTAAGGGTTTAGTTAATTGATTGAGAACTCAGTTGGAATGAAAACCAGCAGACAAGGGCTCCCCAGGCCCGGGTTTGAGAAGTCCTGCCCTAACCCTTACCTCTGTGGAGTTCCTATTCCTCTGGCTGCCGTTCTCGAGAGGTTTGTGTTTAGGAGGCATTGGGGGAGGCGTGTCCTGAAGGTCAGAGTTCACGTCCCCCTCGCTCTGTAGAGACGAGAAACCTTAACAGGAAGGAATAGAGAGAGTGATCTGGTTAACAAGAAGGAACACAGAGTGTGACCTGTTTAAAAGTTCCCTCTCAACAATATTTCCATACCTTTGCTTACTTCACTGGCACTATCTCATAACTTGTATTGCATACATAAGAACATAAGAAAATGAATGAACGACAGGAGGCCATTCGGTCCATCTAAGCTCGTCCAGTTCCTAGTAGCAAACTGATCTCAGAACTTTGTCAAGTTGGGTCTAAAGTATCCAAATGATTCTGCTTAAACAACATGACTAGGCAGCCCATTCTATACCCTCACCACTCTCCTTCCATCTGTCCCAAGTCTATCTCCATCCACTTAATTTCCACTTATCCACTTAATTTCCAACCGAGTCCTTTGGTCCTGGTTTCTGTGCTGCGATTAAAGTATTGTTTCGGGTTAACTATATCAACTTCTTTTAAGATTTCAAAGACCAACCATGTACCCCAAAATTCCTCTTTGTTCCAGAATAAACAGATTCAGTTCTGTCAGACTATCTTTGTAGCAAATTCCTTTAAGCCCTGGGATTAGTCTGGTTGTGCCTGTTTGCATGATAAGGCCCTAGTTGTCATGCAGCTCCCCTAAAAATAAACATCTAAATAACCTGCCCCTGCAGTGTTACTTACTGGTGCTTCGGGGCGTGCATGGGGTGCCTGGAGGAGGGCTGAGAGGGGTCGACAAGTTCAGCTGGGAGGAAGGTCCCTGAAACAAGGACAGGGTCATCCGCCGATCACCAAACTGCAGGCTCTTGGGGCGCTGTGGTCTCTCTGGGGGTGTCTAGAGAAGGGAAATACAGAAAAAAAAAACAGAAGGGCGACCATATCAAAACAAGGGCAACAACTCAGGTAAGACAACTATTAAATGTATTTATTTAAATGCTAGAAGTCTCAGAAACAAAATGTTAGAACTTGAAGCTACTGCACTAACAAGTAACTACGATGTGATAGGTGTTACAGAAACTTGGTTGTCTGAGAGTGATGGAGACGAATATAATATTAGTGGGTACACACTATATAGGAAAGACAGGCAGGACAGAAGAGGCGGAGGGGTAGCACTATACATAAGAAATAGTCTTGAAGCCCAGGTGTTAAATCAGGACAAAGAAAACAATGCAGAATCAATATGGGTCAGAATAATGGACACAAATTCAAAGGGCATAATAATAGGAGCATGCTATAGACCGCCAAATTCAGACGCTGAGCAAAATAATCTGTTATACAATGACATGCGAAATGCGTGTAGAAAAGGAGAAGCCATACTAAAGGGGGATTTCAACTTCCCCCATATAAAATGGGAAAACCCGATGGGGGGCATGACGGACGAAATTGAAATGGTGGAAATGACAAATGACTGCTTCCTAACGCAATTTGTCAAGGCACCGACTAGAGGGGAGGCTTGCCTTGATTTAGTCTTTTCAAATAATGAAGACAGAATAACTAAAACAGAGGTCAGAGAGCCATTGGCAAACTCAGACCACAACATGATCTCATTTGAAGTATTTTTTAAAACCCCAAAAGTAATGACTAAAGCTAAGGTTTACAATTTTAGAAAAGCAAACTATGAAGGCATGAAACAGAGACTAACAGAAGTAGATTGGAGTAAAATAGAGAAAACATCCACAGAAAAAGGATGGCTGTTTTTTAAAAATGTAGTACTAGAGGCGCAAAACAATTACATCCCAAAAGTAGACAAATCTAAAACAAAATGGCCAAAATGGTTTAATAGATCAATTAAAAAAGCACTTTTCAGAACGTTTAAAAAGGGACCAAAAACAAAGTACACAGAAAGAGTACTTGGAACTGCAAACACAAGTCAAAAAGGAAGTTAGAAAGGCCAAGAGAGAGATAGAAATCAATATTGCTAAGGGGGCTAAAACCAATTCCAAAATGTTTTTCCAATATTATAACAGCAAGGGAACATTCAAAGAGGAGGTTAAATGTCTAAGAGACACAACTGGCAAAATCACAGATGAAGAAAAAAAATAGCAAATATATTTAATGATTACTTTTCACAGGTTTTTACAAAGGAGGACATGGACAACATGCCCAACATGTCGACCTGCTCCTATCAAATTTTAAATAACTTTAGCATAACAGAGGCAGAAGTGTTAAAGGGACTAGGAGCTCTTAAAAAAAACAAATCCCCTGGGCCAGATGAGATCCTCCCAATAGTACTCAAAGAAATGAAAGAAGTTATTTACAAACCGCTAACCAAGATCATGCAACAGTCTCTTGACACAGGGGTTGTACTGAGAGAATGGAGAATTGCAACCGTAATACCGATCCACAAAAAGGGAGACAAAACCGAACCAGGTAACTACAGACCAATAAGCTTGACTTCTATTTTATGTAAACTTATGGAAACTATAAGA